>JAJTUV010001656.1:402500-685448 GCA_021653895.1 Mastomys natalensis | reverse complement strand
ATAAGTTTATACACACTGTCTTTCTAGCCAATTTCCAATGATGTGTCAGACAGAATTAATGTTTCCTTTCCCCACAGGTGTCCTCTGTTCATCTGTTCCTCTCACACAATGTGTTCTTTGCTGTGTTCTATACACGAAACTGTCTTGCTCCACTGTAACACCCCTATTTAGGACATATCTGCAGTGTTCTCTTGGTTTCCATGAATTGCTTTACTTTGTGTTTGTCTTGAAATATCCTTATTTACCCATCAACTTTTACAGAGAGTTTTTTCTAAATATACATCATTCTATATTTTCCAGCTTTTAGAATAAGAGATCTGATGCTACTCTGTTGTTTCTGCCGCTATGTGTGTGAGTTGAACTTTTTGTCCCTTATAGCTTTTGGTAAAGTTTCTTTGCTTTTTACTCTTGACATCTTCACTATGATATGCTATGGGAAGGTTCTGTTCTGGTCTTGACTATTTAAGGTCCTAAATGCTCTCTGTGTTTAGATGTCTGTATTTTCCCTAGGTTTGAAATATTTCTACTATAATTTCATTAAATAAAATATCTCTGCCTAATGACTGTATCAGGTCCCTCTTCCACATCAGTGAACCCTTAGCTTTGGGCCCTTGAATGTTCTCGACTTCTTGGAAGTTTGAATCACATGCATTCTGTTTTTTCTCTTTATATATATTTATATATATATTTCTCTTTATATATTATCATCTCAACTTGTCCTCCATTCTTAAATTTCATTCTTCTGAATGATCTTTTATTAATGTTTTCTGCTCTTTTGCTTTTAGTTGACTGAATCATTTCTAAATTTCTGTTTAGTTCTTTCTCAGTTCTGTTTAGTTTCTCCATTTACTTGCTCAATTTCTCCTTTATTTTTATTGAATTTCTCCCCCAAGTCATTGACTTTTTTTTTTTAATTTTAGTAACTTTCTTGCCTAGGTTTTGAATTGATTTTCTTACCTTGTTAATGGGTTTATTTGAGTCATCTATAGTGTCAGGGATCCTTTCTAAAATGGACTCTGGATTTCCTCTCTGACCTTTCATCTATGTTCTAGTCCAGATGCCTTTCATTGTATTCAGATTGTGAGAAGCAGCCAGAGTACAGAGATTTGCAAGGGTGAAGAGCCTGCCATTGTCTAGTTATCAAGTATTCCTCTGGAACTTCAGAATTTGGAGGCTCTACAACACTGATGGCAGGTAGGTGGCTCAGAAGTTGATTGACCTACTGAGCTCAGACTTGTGACTGTCAGACTCCTGGGTTAATCTCAGCAAAGATCTGCTCCCTTCCTCCTGAGGATGGAGTCATTCACTTCACTGTCTGAGACAAGCCTCCTGTAATTTGTCAGCACCTGGCCCTCATGCTTTCCACTCTTTCCCTTTAGGCTGTGTCACTCTGAGTCTGTGGCTGGTTCCAATTTCAGGTTCTCTGATTTCTGGTGATTCTTGGTTCTCAAGCACCTACAGTAGCTCAGTTTTGAGTAATAGGTTTCCTCTATAAATGCCATCTGTGGTGATTTGGATATGCTTGGCCCCTGGGAAAGTAGCACTATTAGGAGGTGTGGCCTTATTGGAGGAAGTGTGTTACTGTAGAGATGGAGCTTTGAGGTCTCATATATGTACTCAAGTCTGGCCACTGTGATTCAGAGCCTCCTGGCTGCCTTCGGAGGACAGTCTCCTCCTGGCTGCCTTCAGATCAAGAAGTGAACTCTTCGCTCATCTATTACCAAGTCTGCCTGCACGATTCCATGCTTCCCACCATGATGATGATGGACTAAGCCTCTGAAATTATAAACAAGCATCAATTAAATGTTTGCCTTTATAAAAGTTGCTCAGTCATTGTGTCTCTTCACAATAATAAAACTCTAAATAAGATACCATCATCCTTCCACTGCCCTCTAAATCATACAGAATGGCCAAATAGAATCCCTCCACATTGATGACCCAAAATGTCAGAGCAATTACCATCTCACCAAAATGGACAGCTGCAAGCAAAGTCATTGAGGGCTTTGAGCTAATCCTCAGGTCAGGACTGACAAAGTGTTTTTCATCTGACTTGCCTTTTAAATAAGATTCTGTTCCCAACCCCTGCCCTTGTCCTGGAGCCTCCAGGATAGAGCTTCATTCATCCAGTGGGCTCTTTCCCATGCACTGACAGTCTTTTTCTCTGCATATCAGGAACCCTATCACTACTGTGCACAATTTCCAAAGCTCTTCTTTTTATCCATCAGAGGTTATTGTCTTTCTTATTCTGACTCTTCTTCACTGGGTCACACAGAGGCAGCTTCTAGCACATTATCTTATTCATAAGTCTCTAGCAGAAATATCTTAAGGAAAATGGTGAATGAGGAAGATTGTGTCAAAATTATATATTGTGTTATCTACTGCACAATTCTTTGATAAGGAACTTAGAATTTCAGAGCTATGGAGAAGACTCTAAGAAAAGTTAAGTAAATGGAGTATAATAGTTCCATAAATATTCAGAAACATACTCCTCATCTAAATAAAAGCAAATTCCTCAAGTTCTCAAGGTACAATATAAACAACCCCACCCATCTAAGGTTTTCATCAGAAACTCTTAAATGAGGTTTGGACCTTTTGACTTGAAATTTTGTTTTCTAGCCACAATAAAATCACACACTTAACAATAAATATAAATACAGAAGAAATTCAGGAGCAGTAATCTAACAGGGATGCATCATCTGTTCTTTTGCTGATACCATCTAGAATGGAAGAAATGGGACCTGACAAGAAGATCCCAAAGCCAGTAAACAGAAAGATACTGCCAATGATGGACCACAAATTCCAAAGCTCAGATGAAGGTGGGACTTTTCAGTTACTATAATTTTAATGAAATCATTTCCCTACTAAAAGATTCTTCACTTGTGAATTAACCTCATTTCTTCTCCCACTGAAGCCAAGTGAGTAATATAACAAGACATCATTACAAAATTAATTAACATAATAAAAATCAAAAACAAGGATGCTTCAGTTGTGTACTGACTGGTAAACTCACCAGGCTCCGATGAGTAGTTCTAATCCAACACCAAACAATTGGCCTTGGTTAAACAAAGTGGTTCAGTCAGAGGACAAAACTAAAAGTCATGGCAAAGTGACAAGTCAGGAAAAGCGTGGGGTGAGACAATAACCAGAATGCATTATAAACATAAATGAAATTGTCAAAAAAATTGTTTTTAAGTAGAAGCTTATTCAAATGAAACTTAAAACAGAAAATAATTTGGGTGTTTGTTTACAAGAAAAGAATGCAGAAATTATAACTAAAAAAAAAAAATTAAAAAGCAAGACCATAGAAAAATTCTCAAGCTAGTAAGATGGCTCATGCAGCCTGAAGGGGAGAAGTTTGCTGCAATTCTACAGGAAAAAAAACAAGTAACCTGTCTTAAATATTCTTGACTACTGTCCTATCACTGACTCAACACCTCTGTGTATTCACAGGCAGCCAGTGTTAGCCACTAAAATCAGACTTTGACTGAATTCATTCTACTGGGACTCACAGATGCCCCAGAGCTTCAAGTCTGTCTTTTCCTATTTCTCCTCATCACATACATTCTCAGCGTTCTAGGGAACCTGACCGTCATCGTCCTCACACTGCTGGATTCCCACCTCCAGACACCCATGTACTTCTTCCTCAGGAACTTCTCCTTCCTCGAAATCTCCTTCACATCCACTTTTACCCCTCGCATGCTCTTCAGCATCTCCACCGGAATTAAGACCATCAGCTTTGCTGGGTGCTTCACTCAGTACTTCTTTGCCATCTTCTTTGGAGCCACTGAGTTTTATCTTCTGACTGCCATGTCCTATGACCGCTATGTGGCCATCTGCAAGCCCCTGCACTACACACACCATCATGAGCAACAAGGTCTGCACCCTGCTGGTCCTCTGCTCTTGGATCAGTGGGTTCCTAATCATCTTGTTCCCAATCATCCTGACCAGTCAACTGGATTTCTGTGCATCCAATGTGCTCAATCATTATTATGTGACTATGGGCCCCTCATAGAAATAGCTTGTTCAGACACAAGGCTGCTGGAACTCTTTGACTTTGCCTTAGCAGTCATGACCTTGATTGTTACCCTGGTGCTAGTGATTCTCTCCTACACGAGCATCATCAGGACCATTTTGAAGATCCCATCTGCACAGAAGAGGAAGAAGGCATTTTCCACGTGTTCCTCCCACATGGTTGTCATCTCCCTCTCTTATGGAAGCTGCATCTTCATGTACATAAGCCTTCAGCTGCAGAAGGGGTTGCCTTCAGTAAGGGTGTAGCTGTACTCAATACTTCAGTTGCCCCTTTACTGAACCCATTCATTTACACTTTAAGGAATAAGCAGGTGAAACAAAGCTTCAAGGATATCACTAGGAAGATTGTAAATCTCCAATGAATAAGATGACCTCAGACTAAAGGGAAATTCTGAACAATAGTCATCAAGTCCATCCACACAGAAACTCAAAGCCAGCTTCTCCTTCTAGGTAAAGCATCATCTGAGAAGAATTTACCATGAAGAAATTTCTTCTTTACATTTTAGACTTTCAATAATTTTTGAGCAAGATATTTGTAGTGAGAGTTTTGTTTGTTTGTTTTTTAATCCAGCTATGTTATATAAACATGTTTTTGTTTTAATCCCAGGTATGGGATATAGGGTACCTTCAGATTATCCACAACAGCAGACTATTTGCCTCAGGCAGTGGCCTGGCAGAGGCGTGATTCTGTCAGCTGCAAATAGTTTAATTCTGAAGACTCTGGAGATGGTAAAAATGCCAGAGCCTAGAGAGAAGCAACACTCTGAATGAAGTGGAGAAGAAAAGAGGCCTGCTCCTGCTGCTGATCTTGCTAGTGGTCTAGAGAAAAGAAACAAGAAGTCAAAGATATGAAGATTGGACTTGCCTCAAGGAACTTAATGCCCCTATCCATCAGGAAGATATTTAAAGAGACCTATCTATGCCCTCTTTCCCTTCTAACTTTCTCTCTTACCTAGTGTTGGAGTATTGGAAGGAATAATTTGGAAAGGGGATAGATCAAAGAACCCAAATAAAATAAAAATATGCCTACAGATATTTAAAAATATGTGCACAAACGGAAGTGTTGTTCTCATGTCTTTTCGTAATATAGCTATTTAAAAGAGAAATACATTATTTGTTGTTGAATATGCTTGCTACAGGTATTTTAAGCAAATATAATATAGCTTAATAGGTTCTCAGTTTGGGAGCCAGCAAGATGGCTCAGTGACTAAAGGCACTTGCCATCAAGCATGACAACCTGAGTTCCACACCTGGTACTTACAAAGTAGGAAGAAAGAATTGGCTCCTGCAAAGTGTTCTGAGACTTCTGTGCATAAGATGTTACACATGAGCATATACACACACATGCAGACATACACACACACACCTATACGCCCCACATACACATTCCCACACACACACACATATGCACTAACCATACACACAAAATAAATGTAAAAGAAGTAATTTCTTAGTTTTTTATATTAGCAACACCATTGTTTATGTTAAACTATAAATAATATTTATAATAACATGGGAAACCATATGCAGTAGCTTCAAATTTTAGTTATTTCCTTATCTTTATTTTAATGTTTTATTCTAAGTTATTTATTTACATATTTATTTACTCTCTCTCTGTATCACCCCATCTGTGTGTTTGTGTGTGTGTGTGTTGTGTGTGTGTGTGTGTGTGTGTGTGTGTGTGTGTGTTGGGAGCTGACTCCTAGCAAAAGTGGCTATCATCTTTGCACCCATCTCAGGCCATTATCCCTGACAAGAGATTTGTTTTTCAACAGTCCACAAGAGCTGAGCACACTCTGACAAACATCTTGTTTTTCTCACATATCTTGTTTTGTTGTTTAGTGCCCCCAGCTGCAAGGTGCACATGGTAAAGTGTCTTCAGCTGCATTCCCCTACTTGTGCTTATATATACCCATGATTTCTTTTCAATAAATGGGACTTGAACAGACTCTCTGTCTTGTCTCCATTCTTCGCATCTCTTGCCCCTCCATCCCACTCTTCTCTCTCTTGCTATACCCTTTTGACTGACCCGAATGGACCTGGTCATGTTTGTGAGTTGGGAGGGAGGTACAGAGAATATGTGAACACCAAAGGTGTGAACACCAAAGGATAAGTTGCAGGACTCATCTCTTCTTCCACAAGTGGGTCCCAGGATGGGAAAGAAGTCATGGGGCTTGGCTAAAGTGCCTTTATCCTCTGAGACATCTCACTAACCCTGTGTTTCTTATAATGCACCTGAAAGGGTGAGGGGTGTCAGATTAATCTGTACCCTCTTTGTTGCTTAGTCCTCAGGGTGCCTATGTTTTTACATGGAGGAGTGAAACACTCTTAATCTTCATATACAGGAGGCAGTGGCAAATGGAACAGTATAAATTCAAGACCAGTCTGGTCTCCATAGTGAATTCCAAGCCAAACAAGGCTACATAGTGTGGGGTGAGGGGAATACAAATAATATGGACAATCAACATGTTAACTTCCTGCTAGTTCCCAACAGACACAGTATTTGGCTCTTGGTGACACTTTACTCCCCTAAACCTGAACCTAGTGTCAGATGTGTAAACATAAGTCCTTGTTGTGACATTCTAAAGTTTATGTTTTTGTCAGATGAACTAGAGACAAAGTAAGTGCCAACAGAACAAACCAAAGATTCAGCAACTGAGAACCATGGCCACTCAGTGTACCAGCCACAGGTGTGCTGTATAGCACAGATGCTGACACAACCATTATCTGAAGCAGTGACAAGAAACTAAGAGTCTAGGGAGAGGCAAAAAGCAAAAGATCAAACATCAAATATGCATGGTTCTCAGGCACTTCCAGTTTTCCAGATTCTATACCAAAATATTCACATTGGATAGAGGGAGGCGTCCTATGGCAAATACTTAGAATTAGAAGAAAATTCCAAAGTCCAGGCAATACAGGTCTTACATCCATAGATTTATCTATTTATAATTTTCCAAGTCCAGAGATGAATATGAGAATAAAGCCCCATAGACACCATGCAAGTCAAACTTACTTATGCCATCTCCAGACTGGTCATCTAGGGAACATGAGCACTAAAGGATGGAATTTTCCATTCAGTGGGTAGAAATTAGAAAACTTAAACTGAGCGAGATGACCCAGACCCAGAAAGAGAAACTTTGAATATTTTCTCTGTGCCTTCAAATCCTCAGACTCTGTGTTTGATTCAGAGCCTCTGTGGAAGTCAGATTACCAGAGGATGACCATCAGGGGGAAAGGAGCATTTAAGGAGCTGGGTGGTAGAACACAAGAGGTATAAAGGGAGAAGGAAGGCTATGGGTGAACACCAAGTGAGACAGAGAATGTTAAAGCAAGGCAAGGAGGGTGGAGGCAGGGATAAGTAACACTGAGGATATCTGGAAAGCTACATGAATGTCTACTATTTTATAAGCTTCTTTAGTAAGAAAGAAAAATATATGTGCAGTTGTTGGAAAGGGAGAGTCAGGGTTGTAGTCTCTAATAGGGTGACTCTGACTCATTGGATGGCCCCCATACACTTTGCAGTTCCACTCTTACAATCCCCCCATTGCTCCCTCAATTTATCCTCAGAGAAGGTAGTCCCCCTTGGCTACCACCCCACCCTGGGGCATCTAGTCCAACAGGTCTCCCACTGAGGCCAAAACCAGGCAGTCCAGAAAAGGGAAAAGGATCCAATGCAGAAACAGAACTAAGACAGCCCCAACTCCACTTGTTAGAAGACCCACATGAAGACCAAGCTGCACATTTGCTACAAATTTGTAGGGGTCTAGGCCAGTCTCTGGCATGCCCTGGTTGGTGCCCAGGCTCTATGAGCCCCATGGTCCCAGGTTAGATGACTCTGTGGGTTTTTCTTGTGGTGCCTTGACCCATTCAGCTTGCTCACTTCTATCCCCTACTCTATCACAAGATCCCCGAGATCAGGCTGATGTTTAGCTATGGATCTCTGCATCTGCCTCCATCTGCTGCTGGATGGAGGCTCTCAGGAGACAATTATGTTAGGTTCCTGTCTGCAAGCGTAGCAGAGTATCATTATAACAGTGTCAGGGGTTGGCTCTCTTATATAGGATGAGTCTCAAGCTGGGGCAGTCATTGGTTGACTGTTCCCTCAGTCTCCACTCCATCTTTATCCCCCTGTGATGTATTTTTAAAGTCCTCTTTCTGCACAGTGTCACCAGCATTTATTGTTTGCTTAATAACAGCCATTATTACTAGATGAAATAGAGTTCCAGCATAGTTTAATTTATATTTTCTTGATGACTGAGGCTGTTAACAATTTTTCATATGATTATTGATCATTTTATTTCATCTTTTGAGACTTATCTGTTCATTTGATTAGTCTGCTATTTATTAGATTGTTTGGTTTCTCATATTTTGAT
Organism: Mastomys natalensis; assembly: GCA_021653895.1. NCBI lineage: Eukaryota > Metazoa > Chordata > Mammalia > Rodentia > Muridae > Mastomys > Mastomys natalensis. The sequence goes on along the minus strand of JAJTUV010001656.1, from coordinate 677,043 downwards.
TTCTGGGTTCTCTATATATTCTAGATCTTAATGTTCTGTTCAAAAGAAAGTTATTACAAGTTTTCTGCCATTATGTAAGCTCTCCCTTCACTCTGCTGATATTTTTTTTCTTTTGCTGTGCAGACATATTTATTTTGCAATCTTAGTTTACAATGCTTGGTTTTATTTCTGAGCCACTAGAATCCTTTCAGAAGTCCTTGTCTATGTCTGTTTCTTGGTGTTATGCCTGGATTTTTTTTCTAGTAATCTCAACATTTGACTACTTGTTAAAATTTTTAATCCATTGTGAACTGATTTCTGTCAGAGTGAGAGACAGAAAGTCTCAGTTTTCTACATGTAGACACATAGTTTTGCCAGAAGCATTGGATGAATATGCATCTCCAAAGTGTGTTTTCTACATCTTTATCAGAAATCAGCTAGCTATTCTATTATCTATATCTGTTCTGTTCTAGTACTCTGAGGTTTTAAGTGTGTGCATGTGGTTTTAGTATAATTTGGAATCAGATTTGGTGATTCTCCTAGCATTGTGCCTCTTTTTTAAGTTGGTTTCAACTATTCATGGTTTTTTGTGCTTCTGTGAGTTTTAGGATTGTTTTTTCTAGTTCTGCAAAAAGAAAAAATGTCATTGGAATTTTGATGAGGATTTCTTTTATTAGTAGAGCTATTTTCACAATTTTAATTCCACCAATCTATATTATTTTATCGTGGGTATGGGTGTGTGCATCATGGTGGGGGACACACATGTCACGGCACAATATGAAGGTCAGATGACAGTTCTATGGTGCTGTCCTTTCTTTCTACCTTAACGTGGGTTCTAGAGGTTGGTTCAGGTTGCCAGGCTTATATGACAAGTGTCTTTACTCACTGAGTTATCTCTCCAGTCTTCCATTTCTTCATTGTTAAATTTTTCATGGTAGAGATCTTTCATTTATTTGGTAAAGTTTATTCCCAGGGGTTGGAGGGTTTGTTGTGTGTATTGTGTGTGTTATATTGTATTGTGTTGTGTTTTAGACTAGTGCCATTGAGATCCTTTTTCTTGTCTTTCTCAGCCTGTTTATTGTCAGTATGTACAAGGGCTGCTGAGTTTTGTAAGTGGGTTTTGTATCTTGAAATTTTGCTGCAAAAGATTATCAGTTCTAACATTTTCTGGTGGAGTCTTGAGTGTCTCACACATACAGGATCTTATCATCTGCAAATCAGGGGGCTTTGGCTTCTTGGTTTCCTATTTGTATCACTATTTGTATCCTATTTATTTCTTTCTCTTGCATTATTTCTCTTGCTAAGGTTTCAAGTACTATACTGAATATGAGTTGAGAAAATGGATATCCTGGTTTTAGTGGAAAAAGTTTAATGTTGACTATAAGTCTGTTGTCAATAGCTTCATGATGAAGTATTATATTAATTATTTTTTGTTGCTGCAGTCTGGCAGTTCCTCAGGAAATTGGACATATCACTACCTGAGGACCCAGCTATACCACTCCTGGACATAGACCCAGAAGAGGCTCTAACATATAACAAGGACATATGCTCCACTATGTTCATAGCAGCTTTATTTATAATAGCCAGAAACTGGAAAGAACCCAGATGCCCTTCAACAGAGGAATGGATACAAAAAAATGTGGTACATTTACACAATGGAATATTACTCAGCTATTAAAAACAATGAATTTGATAAATTCTTATGTAAATGGATGGAACTAGAAAATATCATCCTGAGTGAAGTAACCCAATCAACAAAAGAACATACATGGTATTTACTCACTGATTATTGGATTTTAGCCCAGAAGCTTGAAATACCCAAGATTCAGAGACCACATAAAGCTCATGAAAAGTGACGACCAAGTAGGGGGGGCTTCAGTCCCTCTTAGCAGGAGTAACAAAATACTCAAGGGAGCAAATATGGAGACAAAGTACAGACAGAAACTGAAGGAGGGGCCGTCTGCAGACCATTCCACCTGGGTATCCATCCCATGTGCAGTCACCAAAGGTAGACGTTGAGGTGGATGTCAGGAAGTATATGCTGACAGGAGCCTGATATAGCTGTCTCCTTAGAGGTCTGCAAGAGTCTGACATATTCAGAGGCAGATGCTCACAGTTAACCATTAAACTGATCATGGGGTTCCCAACAGAGAAGATAGAGTGAAGACTGAAGGAGTTGAGAGGATTCGCAACACCATGAGGAAAGCAACAATCCCAACCAACCAGAGCCCCCAGGGTCTAAACCACCAGCCTGGGAGCGCTTAGGGAGGGACCCATGGCTCCAGCTATATATGCAAATATATATATTGCTATATATAAGTGGGAGAAGAGATCCTTGGTCCCATGAAGGCTGGACGTCATGGGGGGGGGTATTCGAGGGTGGGGAGGTGAGGTACCGGGGAGGGTGGGTGGGGATACACCATCATAGAAGCAAGAGGAGGGAGGAAGGGATAGGGAGTTCCTGGGAGGGAGGCGGAGAAATGGGGTAAGGAGAGAACATCTGAAATGTAAATAAAATTTCCAATAAAAAAAATACTATGATCAAAATCATCTTAAAGAGTTTGTTTGAGCTTATAGTTCCTGAGGGTCAGATGTCCATAATAACAGGAAAGGCAGGATATTAGAAGTAGGAAGCTGAGAGATCACATCTCAACCAGACACAAGAAGCAGAAAGAGGGAACTGGGGTGGTCAGAGGCTAAAAACTGTCAAGGCCCACCACCAAACATGCACTTCTTCCAGCTAGACTTCCATACTAAAAGTTCTACGACCTCCTTAAACACTGCCATCAACTGTGTACCAAATGTTCAAATACATGACCCTGTGAAGGACATTTCCCATTCAACCCACCACATTCCACTCCTGGGCCCCATAAACTCATGGCTATACAATAATACAAAATGCATTTGGTGCAACTTCAAAAGTCCCCATATTATTCGACAGTCTTAACACTGTTCAAGAGTCCAAAATCTCCTTAAGGCAATCTCTTAAGTATGACCCCTGTCATAGTCAAGACCAAAGGACCAAATTACATACTTTCAACATACATTGGGCACAAAATATACATTCCCATTCCAAAGGGAGGAATGGAACATCATGGAGAAATATTGGACCCAAGCAAGATTAAGAACAAGCAGAGAAAATACCCAATCCTATAGGTCCATGTCCTTTATCTGAGGCTTTCCTTTCAAGGGGCTTAGATGGCTCCACCTTCCTGCTTTGCTGCCTGCAGCTTCCATCTCTGTCTTGGGCTTGTTCCACTCCCTGTATGTAGCTCTCCTTGGCAGATGTCTCCTAGCTCTTGGCATCTCCAGCATCCTGGGGTCTCCACCATGACCCAGGCTTCACTTTCTCACATCTTCACACAGTAACACTTAGAGGCTCCTAGCCACTCAGGACCTTTGATAAAACTCCAGCTCTGCCATATGTTTCTGATCTCAGTTGCTGACTGAAACCATGGAGGAAGAATGCATGACCCTCCTCCATGAAGATTCCTGCATCTTTCGTGCCTCCAAAGCCAGCACCACATGGACAACACAGCCTAAGTTCATCTTCCAGCTAGAGGTAGATCTTTCCTCTCTTGGGTCATATTTGCAGCAACTTCTGTGTACTTTCAAGGAGCAGAAAACTCTTTAGACCTTTTCATTTCCTGTTAGAATCTTAACTGGCTAGAGTCTCCGTTTCCCAATATTCTGGTGTAGAGCCAGAGACCTTTCCTACACTGTGCTAATCTCCTTAACAATAAGAGCCTATCTCTCAGCCCGTGCCTGAGCTGTAACTTAAGCTTCTGTCTTAAAGTTTCTATTGCCATGATAAAACACTGACCACGTCTGTCTTCTAGACATGGCATGGCCGCTGCACTCATGAAGTCTCAACCGTTGTTGATACCTCTTGGTGGATAATCAAAAGGAAGAGGTAATCAAAATGAAGTGTGGAAGAGGACATGTGAGGGTGTTGTTTTTAAAACAAAATCCCAAACATTTGATTTGCCAAATAAAAACTCAAGAGCCAGATGCTGTGGTGAAAGTCTGCTAGCAGAGAAAGCACCTAGCTGACCTTCCTACTCTACCAACATCCCAGAAGGAAAAAGCTCTTTTTCTTTCTCCACACTGTCTCAAATGCCCTTCAACTCAAAGACCCTCCTTTCTCTTTCCTGGATTTTTTCATGTTCACTCCCTGTCAACTGGTTGCTTGCTCCAACTCCTGACCTATTGTTGACTTTATTTAGCTCTTGTTTACAGAAAGCTCTTGAGTTAAAGATGTTTGCTAGGGCTGAGCCACACCATAACAAGAAACAGGGTTTTCCAGTTCACAATCTTGGGGTCACAATGTGATCAAATATCCTGCAATATTAGGGGTAGGTGGGGAAGCTGGAAGAGGGAAATATGGTGGATATAATATACTTCATTGTATACATGTTGAAATTCTCAAGAATAAGTAAAAATACAATTTAAAACTATTACAGTATCCATCAGTATCTCTTCTTTGCTAGGATGGAATGTTGGAATTCTCCCCTTTCTGTATTGTCTGATAAAGCAAAATGCAGTGCTAGGAGACCTGATGTTTGTGTCTACAGATAAAACTGACTAGGTGAGTGTTCTGGCTGGTTTTATGTCAACTTGACACAAGCTAGAGTCATCAGAGAGGAAGGATCCTCAATTGAGAAGAATGTCTTCATAAGGTACAGCTGTAAGGCATTTTCTTAATTAGTGATTGATGCGTGAGGGCCCAGCCCATTGTGGATGGTGTCTCTCTTCAGCTGGTTGTCCTGGGTTCCACAAGAAAACGGCTGAGTAAGCCATGAGGAACAAACCGGTAAGCAGCACCCCTCCATGGCCTCTGCATCAGCTCCTGCCTCCAGGTTTCTGCCCTGCTTGAGTTCCTGCCCTGATTTCCTTTGTTGATGGACAGTGATATAGAAGTTTAAGACAAATAACCCCTTTCTTCCCCAAGTTGCTTTTGATCATGGTGTTTCATCACAGCAATAGTAACACTGACTAGAACAGTGAGTTTGGTCATGCAGAGATTTGGGGAGTTCAAGCTGGCTACTTTGGGTTGAATTTTTGTCCAGAAGTCAGCAGAAGTCTCTATCCCTCCCTTAGGAATCATCCAGCCCTCCATGTAACAGCACACTAGATTATCAGACTTTCCAATCATTCATTGTTTCCTAAGACATTTATCCTGGATTGTCAAAGCCAGGCCTTCATCCTCCCTCCCCTCTGCAGTAAATTTAACGTTCTTGGCCCTTTGTGTGGCCAAGAACTGTGCTTTTACTTACCTTTGTGCTAATATACATCAGTTTCAAGTCATCTAGTGTCAGTGAGAGGCCAAATCTTTTAAGTTCAGATTCCATTTTAGAGAACCTGACCTAAGTTTGAACTCAGGTAAACTAACAGATTGGTACCTAACGTTAGTTTCCAAGTTGTCCCCCAACAAAAACTGAGCCTAGCTCCAGTCTCTAGGCTAATCCCCAACAAGACCAGCATCTCCAAGTTATTCCCCCAACAAACCTGCACCCCCAGGTTACAAGCCCAACCCCTGCCTAACAACCACCAATGCAGAAGGGAGCAGAAATTACATTTATAATATAATTCCCAGCATCAGCCAATTATGTTAAAGGCCATAGTAACTTCCCAATTAGATGCTTGCACACTCACACCCTCCCCCATGCTGTTTACTATAAAGTCTTGCCCCAATAAACATTCAGGGCTCCCCCATGATCAAAACCTTCCTGCATGACAGTAGCTCAAATAAAATAAAGACCCTGCTGTCAGTTCCTGTCTAGTTTTAGGGATCACCAACACTTCCTTGGCACTACATCAGGATCTGTGGTCTACATAAGTTACTCTTCTCATCAGTGTAATAAAATACTCGTACAAAAGCTTCTTAGACTTACAGGTAAAGATTGCCATCCTGCCTTCAATCCCAGTGCTTGGAGACCAGAGGCAGGTGAATCTCTGTGAGTTCGAGGCCAGCCTGGTTTACACAGTGGGTTCCTGGCCAGTTAGGGATAATAGAGAGAACATGTCTCCAAAAAAAGTTACAGTCCATGCTGACAAGAGAATCATAGCGTGAGGGCATGAGACAGTTAGACACAGCGTCTGTAATGAGGAGGGAGAGAGAATGTGAGGCAGCTGGACACAGCTTCTATGAAGAGAGAGAGTGTGTGTTGCTGGTGCTCTGATCACTTTCCTCTTTTCATTCAAGCTCAAGATCCAGACCCTGCAACAGTACCATCCATGATTTAGGTGAGTCTTCCACCACCATTAACCTGGTCTAGCTAATCCCTCACAGGCGTGCCAGAGACTTGTCTCCTAGGTGATCATCCTTGTCAAACTGACATTAGTAATCATCAGGAGTGGCACGCATAAGGCCTGTATGAGGAGAAGAGAAACCAGCAGAAGACGAGGAGGTGACTGACCAGCACACTGACAGGAGCAAACACGCCATGGCCTGACTACAAACCTGCAATAAGAGGCTGAACTCAGGTGTTTCTTCATGTAAGCTAAAGTGGGTTTCATCAAACCAGGGAGACGTTCACCCTTTCTCATGAGAAAAGATACCATAGATAACATGAAGTTACTAACGAAACAGATCCTGACAAAAAGTATTCTAAGGCTAAATGTTTTACCTTTTTCCTAGAACATTCAATGTTCTCCTCGATGGACATCTGGCCTCTGAATGGACAGACAGGAAGCTAGGCCCTAGGTGTCCAACCACACCCATCTTGAATGCATTTTTCTATGTGGAATGAAACTTTAAAACCACTCAGAAATGTCCAGAGCCTCTTTTGGTCCAAAGGTTTCATATCTGACCAGAATTCCTGGACATCTTTCCCAGGGACTATAAAACCCTACTGTAGCAGTCCCAGGTGCTGCGGGAGCTGCAGGTTACCGTGCAGGCATGGCCAAGTCCAAGAACCACACCACACACAACCAGTCCCGCAAATGGCACAGAAATGGCATCAAGAAACCCTGGTCACAAAGATACGAATCTCTTAAGGGGTTTGATCCCAAGTTCCTGAGGAACATGCGCTTTGCCAAGAAGCACAACAAGAAAGGCCTGATGACGATGCAGGCCAACAATGCAAAGGCAGTGAGTGCACGCGCAGAGACATCAAGGCCTTATGAAGCTCAGACCATCAAGCCCAAGAAGCCAAAGGGCCCCAGCCGCAAACTCAGCCGTCTGGCTTTCATCGCTCACCCCAAGCTTGGGAAGCGGATTCGAAGCTACATGGCCAAGGGTCGTAGGCTCTGCCAACCAAAGCCCAAGGTTCAAGCCAAGGCAGAGGACAAAGCTTCAGCTAAGGCCCAGGCTTCCAGTCCAGCTCAGGCTCCCAAAGGTGCCCAGGCCCCTGTGAAGCCCCCGTAGAAAAGGCTCCAGCCAGTGTGAAGACAGATGGACTGCTGTGACACACCTACCATACACTATTTGCAGATGTCAGTGTCCTTTGCTGTTATTACAAATAAACTCGAGGCAAGATCTGTTAAAAAATTAAATAAAAAATAAATAAAAAATCCTACTGTAAAGGAAGATGCTCTACAAAAGAGCTGCCCAATCTGCCTCTGTCTGTCTGTCTCTTACTCTCATTCTCTTTCAGTGTATTTTCCTTTCCCTGAACCCAGTAACACAATCGCTGAGCTAAGTTGAACAGGGCTCTTTGTGCCACTATATAGTCTCAGTGTGGACACTGACAGCACGAGCAGCTAGCAGATTCATTCACCTTCCATTCCAAAACGCTTATAATGTGACAGTAATTCCAGTGCAAAATACAAATAGGACAAAGGGCTGAGAGGTTATGGCACCAACAATCTAGATACAGGTAAGTGGGTGAGTGGCTCCCTCTAGTGGGATGTTGCATTCTTGCACTATTTATTACACATCCTTTGTTATACACTAACTTTTAAAAAGTATTATTATAAAATATTTTAAAGAGAGAGAGAAAAGAACTTAAAACTGTCTTATGATTAAATCACTGCTTGAGGAATTATCTAAGCAAGCATTGCCCTCAACTGCAGACTCATTTTTTTTTTTTTCAGAAGACTGAAGGAGTAGAAAGGGTACGGGACCCCATGAGGAGAGCAACAATACCAACCAACCAGAGTCCCCAGGGTCTAAACCACCAGCCTGGGAGCGCTGAGGGAGGGACCTAGGGCTCCAGCTATATATGCAAGGGAGCTATATATAAGTGAGAGAAGAGATTCTTGGTCCCATGAAGGCTGGACATCGTTGGGGGTGGTATTCGAGGGTGGGGAGGTGAGGTTCTGGGGAGGTGGGTGTGGGTACACCATCATAGAGGCAGGAGGAGGGGGGAAGGGATAGGGAGTTCCTGGGAGGGAGGGGGGAAAGGGGGTAAGGGGAAAACACCTGAAATATAAATAAAAGTTCCAATTAAAAAAAAAAAAAAAAGAAAAGAAAATGTCAAACTCTGCCATAACTCTTGCCCTGCACAAAAATCAATCCAAAGGGGATCAAAGACCTTAATGTACAACTTTAAATTTTGAAAATGCTGGGGGGGAAAGTAGCTAAAGTTCTTCAGTATATAGACATGGGTGCATAGTCTCAAAAGTACTCCAATAGCACAGGAAATAATCTCAAAAACGGATAGATGACAGTAGATTAAAGTAATTCCAAAACAACAAAGAAAATACGAATTTTTTGGTTGTGAGCCTAGCCTTTAACAGCTTAGCCATCTCTCCAGCCCTCGTGAATTTTTTAAATAAATTATTCATCAGAGAAAATTAATATCTAGGATATGTAAATAAGTACAAAAATCAAATACCAAAAAAATCATACAATTTCACTAATGAAGAAGACAGTTCTCAAAAGAAGAAATACAAACGGCCAAGAGACGCTTGAAATACGTTCAACATCCTCAGCCATCAAGGGAATACAGACTGAAACTGCTTTGAAATTCTATCTCACCCTGGTCAGAATGTATCGAGAAAGCAAACGATGACAAATTCCGTCCAAGTTGTCAAGACGAAGAATTCCACTCTCTACAGGTGAGAAAGTAAGCTGATGTGGCCACTATGAATCAGCATGGGGGCTGTGTGAGTTACTTCTCTGACTGGCAAAAGACAATGTGAAGATCTATGTCAGCTTACAGTCCCAGACAACAGTCTACCATGGCAGGGACCACAGTGACAGGAATATATCATAGCTGACCACAGATCCACAGTCGGGAGACAGGAGAGACAAACAGTGATGCTTAGCTCAGCTTCTGCTTATTTTTGTTTATTTGTTATATTCTAAATTAAAGCATAATTATATCTCTTTTCCTTCCCTTCCCTCCCTCCAGCCCCTCCCATACACGGCCCTTCTGTTCCCTCTCAAAACCATGGCTTCTTTTTCTTTACCTGTCAGTCCATTTAGTGTTACTTGTATCTATATGATCTCAGGGATGACCACGTGGAATTGATAACCAATCGGGGAGCTTACCCCAGGAAAAATGATTTCTGCTGCTCTCAGCATCATTAATTGTCTGCAGTTCTTTGTCTTTGGGTGGGACCCCCTGAGATTTTTCTCCCTTCGGCATTAACATGTCCACTGGTGGTGTACTTCTTCAGGTCTTGTGTAGGCAGCCATACTGCTGCAGTATTGCAGGTGAAGCCTCCCGTTTCTTGGAGACACAACCTCACAGCAGATTTCCTGGACCTTGGGCTCTTACAATCTTTCCACCCTCACTTCCTCTCACTCCTCCTTTTATTCCGTCAAGGACCTCAATTGTGGAATGGGGCCACCACGTCAACCCAATCTAGAAGCTACTTCACAAACATACCCAGAGGTTTGTCACCTGTGCAACAAGTTCTCAATCGATACTAACCATCACAGAGACAACCAAAAAAAAAAAAAAAAACTGAAATTAGAAGTATCATATTGTCCAACCACATAATTCTTATAGATACTGGAGGACTCTCAGCCAAGATACCACAGAGACATCGGCATATCCATGTTTTTGGTTCACTGTTCACAATAACCAAGAAATGGAAGCAGCCTAGATGTCTATCACCAGACACAGGGGAAAAGAAAATGTGCTACATGTACACATGGGATTTTATTTAATCATAAACAACAAGAAATCATGACATTTGAAAGAAAATAGATGGGACTGGAAATCATTATTAGGCTAAATAGTCCACATTCAAAAAAAAAAGGTATCAGGGTGTCTCTCACAGGAAAAATTTTTATTTGAAAGTGCGAGTACACGGTGTCTCTGTGTGCATGTGGGAGGGGGTGCCTGTGCCTGTGTGTGCCTCTGTGTGTGTGCCTATATGTGTTGTGTGCCTATGTATGTTTGCCTGTATGTGTTTGCCTCTGTGTGTGTGTGTGTGTGTGTTTATTTGAGAGGGAATGTACAAGGGCAAAGGGTAGATATGAGGAGATAAGGAGATGAGCAAGACTGGAGTGCATGATGTGAAATTCACAATGAATCAGTGAAAAGATTTTTTAAAATTGATGACATGCATTAACAATGAGTGGTTTCAGGAAACAGGATAAGAAATAGTCAAATTGACTGGAAAAGCAAAAAGTCAAATAGAAAAGACTGACAAGATTGAAAGTTGATTGTAAGAAAGGATGCACAAAGGCGATAATCTTTAATGAGACTACAAAGTAAAAGTTTAAATATGCAAAATCATAAGTGAAAAGTAAAGAAGTCAATATAATACCCCAGAAATGTGAACCATTGCAAGATCTTGTTGTAAATTATTACATACCAGCTAATTAAATAACCTAGAAAAAATTAATAGACTCCTAAAAATGTGCCATCCACCAAGACCGACTTGGGACAAAACAGTAAATCTACAAAAACCAAAAATAAAACCAGGGTGTATCAGTAACAAAGTCTCCTGGGAAATAAATGAAAAAAGTCTGAGGTTATAGAAATGTCTGTTACCTTAACATGATCTTCAGGCTTTAGGCATGAGTCCTGAAATGTCACACTACTAAACTATGGATGATTGTACGTCAAAAATAATAAGACTATAAAATAAGGGCCATTGAGATGTTCAGCCTATACATCATCACAGTGCTCCACTGAACCATCACAGTAGTGTATTCTGATACCACAGCTCCACTGAAACTCACTGTGATATTCTGTGACATCACAATTGTGTGACAACTGCATGACAACTGTGATGTCACAGCACTGAGTTTGGTTCCCAGGACCCACATCAAGGAGATTACAACTGCCTGTCACTCCAGCTCCAAGGGACCCTCTGTGGACGACTGCTCTCCTGTGCATGCATGCTAACGCGGTGCTCCCTAGTGACATCACAGTTGACAAATCTGCCTCCATAGTGTTGCATTCTGTCCATCAAAACCCTCCATCGTTTTTGTTACACAACAATTTGCTCAATGTGCCTTCACAAAGATGCACCGTGGTGGCCCAGTTCAACCGTCATACCACAAGATTCATTTTGCCTTCACGGTGCTCCATTGTAAGATGGAATGCTCCATTTCTTACATAACAGTGTCCCATTAAGCCTTCAAAATGATGCATGGAAATCACAGCTCCCAGGGTGCCCTCTTGGTGCCTCAATGGGCCATTACCATGTTGCATCGTGACATCGCAATGTTCCATTATAACCCCACAGTGCTGCATTGTGATGTCATTGGTTCTAATGCTATATCACAAGGACCCATTGGGTCATCACAATTTCCCACTTTATATGGCAAAGCTCACTTATGCCCTCACATGGTGCATTGTGATATCACAGCTCCACTCTAACGCTACAATGCCCTGCTGTGACATCATTGACTCCACTGTGATATCACACTTTACTATGACATCACAATGCTCTATGTTTATATTAATATGCCCAGCTGTGCCACTACAATGATACATTATGACATCACAGAACCATTATCACGTCATAATGCTCCATGTTTTCATAACCCGTCGTCATCACTGCCACCACAGTAGTACACTTCAGCTCTTCTGTCACAACACGATGCTGCACTGTGACATCACATTGTTCACCTAACTTCAACGTTGCCACACTGTGCCACTGAAGTTTCTCGGTGAAACCACAAGAATAAAGTTCCATGATAAAGTTCCTGGTGCCCTGACAATGCTCTACTGTGACATTACCTTTGTCCCAGGTGACTGCTGCATGGTGTCATCGTGGCAGCATTGTGACAGCACACAGCACAGTACTCCATTGCTGAATCACAGTACACCATTACACCGTCACTCTCTGTCAGGGAAGACGCACAGACAATAGGCAGCTACGATCTGCTAGAATCTCCAAGGAACCGACTGAGGAAAGTTGAGTAACAGCCAAGAGAGGTGGGTCGTAGCTTATGATCTAGTTTAGTCAAATAGGAAACTTTACAAAGCAAGCCGGGTGGAGAAATCAAGTTTGTCCAGGGGGGATTGGCAGGACTGCCTAGACTCTCCCAGTGAGCCATGATCGGGCAGAGAGCTTCAGAAAATCAGCACAACACTTAAGTAACCAATACTTTAAAGAGAAAAGGAATGAGGACAGAAAAGAGGCAAAAGCTATGCAGAACAGGGGCTAAAGGAAAACCAACGTTGGAAAACCTTCCCTTCTCTCACAGGAGCAGAGGTCACCTCAGTTCCATGAGTCACGCGCTTGGGAAACTCAGAGCAAGTGTCACAAGACTACAGGTTGAAACCTGGTCAATAGAAAACCTCTAAATAAGGGAGAGAGACTGAGTCAGAATCTCTGAATCACGTAGTATTCAGTGAACTGGAAACCTGGTCAGGGTCAAACGATGCAGGGCAGCAGACACAAGGATTCCAGGACCTAAAAGGACTTGAAGGCCTGCCTGGAGGAGCATTTACAAATGATTCCCAAAGGGCTACCCTGAGGTGTGACCAGCATCTATGACCTGATTTCATGAAGAATGGCTCAAAGATATGACCAGCATCTGCGACACAACCTTTCAAAGAACCATCTAGATTCTAGGAGTATGGGCAGATATCTAAGGACCCTTTAATATCCTTCCTCACGTTTTGTTCTCTCACTGTAAACAGTAGCCATGCCAGCCTGAACATTCTCCTGTATCAAAGTTTTCTCATCCAAACAAATTATTCCATCGCATTTATTTATTTATTTATTCGTTCATTTACTCATTTATTTATCAGTTTTTCGAGACAGGGTTTCTTTGTGTAACCTTGACTGTCCAGGAACTATCTCTGGAGATGAAGCTGGCTTTGAACTCAGAGATCTCACTGCCTCTGCCTTCCAAACGCTGAGATTAAAAGCGTGAGCCACCACCACCTGGCAATCCATCACCTTTCAATTCATTCCTCACTGAAGTTCTCAGAACACTGGTACAATGGAGCCAGAGTCTTACCCAATCATTCCCATGGCCTCTAGCCAGTTCCCATAGAGTTTGTGCTGGTTGTGTTTTCTGTTTGTTGTTGTTGTTGTTTGTTTTTTTTGTCCAAATGAAACAAGCTATGTGGTTATCTGGGAGAAGAAACCTCAATTGAGGAAATTCCTCATCAGATTGCCTGTAGGCAAGTCCATGGGAGCATTTTCTGGATTAATAATTTATGGGATGGCCCAGTCAAATGGGAGAAGTGCCACCCTGGGTGTGCATAAGAACACAAACTGGGCAAACCATAGAAACAAAGCAGTAAGCAGTGCTCTTCATGGCTCTGCTTCAGTTTTTGCCTCCAGTTTCACCAGACTTCCTTTCACGATGACCTGTAAGCCACAGAATGAGATAAACCTTTTCCCTCCCAAGTTGCTTTTGATCATGGTCTTTATCAAAGCAATAGAAAATAAACTAGAAAAAGAGTCCTTGTTCCCCTATGAAACCTCCTGAGCTGGGTCTCCACTGTGGTATTTCTCTTGGCATTCATGTTTTCTAAACTCCCACCAGGATGGTTCATTAAACTCTACATGAGTCACTCCAAACTCTTCTATATAGTCTTCAACAAAGCAGTTCCACAAGCCTAAGAACTGCACGGTCAGGTTTATCCCAGTAGTAGCCTTATTGGTACTTATTGGTACCACTTTCCTGTCTTTGTTACATTGGTGTGAACTTAAAGGATAAGGGGTTTCTTTTGGCTCACAGTTCAAAAGTACCATCAATTGTGATTGAGATGTCCTGAAGCAGCTGGTCAGTGATTACATTACATCACAGTCAGGAAGCAGGAAACAGGAATGCTCATACTCTGCCCCCTTTCTCATTTTCATGCAGACCAGAACTAGAGCCCAGGGAATGGTGACGCCCACGTTTAGAGCATCTCTTCTACCTCAATTAACATAATCGAGATAACCCTTCACAGGCATCCCAGAGGCTTGTCTCCTGGGTGACTCCAGAATCTGTGAAGCTGATAATATTAACTGTCACAGATGGGATGAATACATTCTCACTGAAGCTTCTTGGGATGAGTATTGGAGCATCACCCTTGACAAAGCCTACCAAGTATCTGCCAAGAGGAAGAAAGTAGGAAATTATGAAACCACTGCCACAACTGCTGTCCCCCAAATCACCTGACTTCCACCTCTATCTATGCCATAAAGATGGATGTCCCAGACCCTGCCTCTCCCCCACAGTGCTGAGACCTCTTCTACCATCAAAGTCCCAAGTAAACTTGTCAGAGGGAACAGGTGAAGCAAGGAAAGCCTCTGCCTCAGCTCTTCTGCTTCCATGTCTCCCAGAAGTGCCTCACCTTGGCAGAATTAGGTCATGAGAGAACTTGAGCTATAGGGGAGTTTAGGGAAGGTAATCTTCAGCTGTCCAGACTCTGGGGAATAGAAAGACAAGCATGCTTTGTCCCTTTGACTAGACTGAAGGAACAGTCTGCAATGGGTGTCAAAACACCTCTTCTCAAATGTGTGCCAGTCCCTTCCAAACCCCTAAAGCCATAGCAGAGCAAAGCCTCCAGCTTCACAGAATATACCTTCCAATAGAAAAGACCTGAATAAATACCCACTCAAGCAAAAGAGTAATGTTATCATGCTGAAGGAGGTATAAGCCATGAGTGTTAGTGTCATTTTTATAAAGTATGTTGCAATTTTCCTCTTAACCCAGCTGGCTCCCAAATAATTCAGACTGAACTATCATATTTACTTAACAAGACTTAGTGGGCACAACAATTGAGCAGAATTGCTGTATTTTAATCCTTTAAGTTAATCTGGTACCTCCCAGTCAAAATCCCTATGATACTTGTTTTATACTGATCTGGCTCTCTGGGCTCCAGGTGTCTCTTGGACTCTCTCCCCATGGAGAATCCCCATTTGCTCCCTCTCTTTCTCTCTCTTCTGGCTGGAAGTTCAGCCCTATTCTGATCCCTGCTCAGTCATTGGCTGATCACTAGCTTTATTGACCAATCAAGGAATAATTGGAGAGCAGTATTTACATAACATTGAGAGGAGATTCTTAGAATAAGGTCTGCAACCAGATCTAGGGGCACAGAAATCGGCATTTGAATGATACATGGACAATCTTTACACAGGGCACAGTAACATTATGCCTACAATGAGGTATAGGAAATGAGTGGTCACCCTTGAGGGATATTCAAGAACCCTGCTTTCTGCAATTTTAATAGAATGTGGACAGACTTGAATAATGTTAAATTACCTGCATGAATTTAAAAAATGAACTTGTTGAAACATAGCAAAGTGTATTATCTTATTCAGCAAAATTAAAAAAAAAAGAATTGTAGTTTCAGAAACAATAAATGCAATAGAGTCCAAATCTAAAAAAAAAATAGAAAAACAAAAAGAAGTTACTACAGATGAGAGTACATTATTCAAAGAGCCTAAGTCTAAAGAAGACAAAGGATGCTGAAGAAGACGATAACATGCTCAAATGAGACTATATTCAAATTAGTAGGGTCAACCATGCTGGACATGAAATGTTGACACACTACGAAGGACACACATGTCACACCTGTGGTGCCACACCATGCTGCACATCACAATGTTGAGCCACACCATACTGGGACACACCATGCTGAGACACACCATGCTGGCTACACCATACTGGGCCAGGGAGAGTATCAGGGACTATCTAGAGACACGGAGCAAGAGGTGAATATAGGGAAATGTTTGTCTTGGGGTTTCTGTTGCTGTTATAAATACTGTGACCAAAGGCAACCTGGAGAGGAAAGGCTTAATTTCAGCTTCCACCTCCACAGCACAGTTCATCCCTTAAAGAAATCAGGGCAGGAACTCAAACAGACCAGGAACCTGGAGGCAGAGGCTGATGCAGAGGCCATGGAGGGATGCTGCTTACTGACTTGCTCCTCATGACTTGCTCAGCCTGCTTTCTCATAGAACCAGGACCACCAGCCCAGGGATGACACCACCCACCATGGGCTGGGCTCTCCCATCATCAATCACTAAATAAGATAAGCAGGTTATGCAGGTTGAATATCTGATACTTCAAATTATTTTGTTAGATTCTGGATCTAAGACTTTCTGGTACCTGATCCTGGGATAATTAAGGCAGGAGAGACAATAAAAGACACCTCAAAAGAGTAAGAGACAAATTATTTGGAGCCAACTATGAGTGACCATGGCCCAGGAACATGGATTCAGGTTGCTCTGTGAAAGTGGTTACATGACCTTTTATTAGTAACGAACAGAACAAAGGCATAAGTCAAGGCATTTACCAATATGCTGGTAAGGACGGCCAGTGGACAGCTTTCATTCAAACATGGGCGGGGGGCTTCTGCCATGGGTTTCAGATGCTGTCTGGTAACATTCAGCTTTTGGGCTGATGTCCAATGGCCTACTAAGAATACATTCCAAAGGTTCTACCTGCTAGTCACAGGATTTTAGGCCAGACAGAAGTGGGCATAGATGGTTATTAAGGGACCCAAAGAGAGGCAAGACAATGTGACTCTGGTCTGCAGCATTCCACAGTAGCAAAGCTTCAATCAATCAGCCTGAAGACTCTTCAACAGAAATGGACTTTGTTCTAGGAATTCATTTACAGAAAGGTGATGGAAATTAAATTCTTTCAAGATTCTTTTTGCTTTATTTTATATGTCTGGGGGAAATTAAATTCTTTCAAGATTCTTTTTGCTTTTATTTTATATGTCTGGGTGTCTATTTAGGCATATCCATGTGGGTACCCAGAGAAGCCAGAAAAGAGTGTCAGATTCCCTAGAACTGGAGTCACAGAGGTCTGAGACCTGAACTTAGGTCCTCTGCAAGAACTGCAAGCGCTCTTAACCACTGAGGCATCTGTCCAGCCCCTGGGCATTAAATTTTTGAGGCAGAAGAGATGATGAGGAAAGAAATAAATTTAAAGGGACTATCAGATTTTTGTCTGAATAAGAGAATGACAACTGGTCACATTCTGGATGGAGGAAGCTTGGGAGAAGAACAAGAGTCATTAGTCATTGTAAGGGGGAATTCGGTCTACAGTATCTAAAGGGAAATAAATAGTGAAAAAAAATATAAAGAGAAGTCACGTCCAAAGTTGTGTGTTTAGAAGTCACGAATGCTAAAGAAAGTTTCCAGGGTGGGCAAGAGATCTGATTATGTCAATAATGCAGACATTTTGAGTAAGATGAAGACTGAAAATTAATCACTGTGTTTCACAATGTGGTGATATTGATGATTTGGAGTGAAAGGGATGAGTGGAAAGAATACTATGGACCAACAGGGGAAACTGGAGATAAGAGAGAGAAATACCTTCCGTGTAGTGCCCATTCCTATAATTCTAGCACTTGGGAGACTAAAGCAGAAGGATTGACACAAATTCAAGACCATCCTAGCTACATAGCCACACAGCAAGACCTTGTCAGGGAAAAAATAACAGCAATTGTCCAGCTACACTTTGATGCCCAACTGCATGGCACCAAACATTCAGAGGAAATTCTAGGCTACTTTAAATAGCACCTCTCTTCTCACAGGGCCAGGGGGCCTGGGGTTGCTAATGCTTCTGATATCAGAGAATAACTGGTAAGGTCCCTGTGCTCTTGGGATTCAGACAGGGTGGGGTAGAAGGATGGAGGAAACAGGAAACAAACAAACAGAAATATATAAAGTGAATAATTATGAAGATTTGGAAATGTATGTTGAAATGTGTGTTGAAGGTTGATGGTTGATGAGTGTGGGGTGTTCCTGGAATGCTTCCTGGGAGACGCAGCACGAGGAAGCCTTCCTCATATCATGACTAATGTTTGGACTATACATCAGGGAAACCAGTGTAAATTTGAGATGGGGCTTGGAAAAATATCTGCATAGAAAACTCTGTTGAGATTTTTACTACATAATTATAAGGAAACTAAAATGCATGCCACTAGAGAAGTGTTTAAATATTGGTTTATGCAATAGTTCAAATACTGTGTAATAGTTTAAATATTGATTTATGTAATAGTTACAAAACAAGCTTGTGTCTGTAAACATAATTTTTACAATAGGTTTTGTACCTGAAAAAGAGCTAATTGGAAGGCACACCTTTAATCTCAGTACTTGAGAGGCACAGGCAGGTAAATTCTCTGTGAGTTTATGGCTAGCTGATCCCATAGCAAGTTCCAAGCCAGCCAAGGTCGCATGGTAGACCCTGTCTCAAAAAGCAACAACACAAAATGATAATGTTGGGAAATTCTTCATTAATGATGAAAAGTGTTTTATATCAATTCATTCTTTCTTAGCGTCAAGTATTGCAGAATAATAGGTGCCAGAAAGTCTAGAAGTGTGTGCATGAATCGCTATGTGTCTGTCAGCTTAGATATTTGATGAATCACTATCTAACAACATGAAGCAGAGATAGAAGACAATTGTATCTATGAACAAGGGAACAAAAGCCAATGATCTCCATAGAAAGTGAGCCCTCAGAAGTCCAGAGGTTCACCACCTCCAACATCTGAAAGCCTCACTGTAAGCTTGCTCTGTGTTCTTATTGACCAGACATCGACTCTATCTGAAAGTACATTTTTGGGTCAAATTTTCATGCATCTTGGTGCATTGCTAATCCACATGTCTCACCTCATCGTCCTGGGTCAACTGAGGAAAAGTGACTCACATTTAACTTATTCTTCCCACCTTAAAAAAAAAAATTATCAAGGGCTGGAGAGATGCCTCATGGTTGGTAACACCGACTGCTCTTCCTGAGGTCCTGAGTCTATTCCCAGCAACCACATGGTGACTCACAACCATCTGTAATGGGATTCAATGCCCCCTTTTGGTGTGTCTGAAGACAGCAACAGAGTACTCACATATATAAAACAAACAAATAAAAAATTATCAAAATATCTATCTATACCTTCCTCATACTTCTTTTTCCTGGGCCATTTAATCTAAACTCTTTCCTGACCCTTAAATGACTTTCCTGCCCTGAAATTTGTAGGGAGAGGATCTCAATTGGGCTAAAAAAAACATAATGAAAATTCTTGTGGAGAGAAATTTGGCAAAGTATGTAAAAAGACATTTTATTCAGCAATCCTGTTTCTGGAAGTATACTGGAAAAAATATAGGTATATACAAAGATGGGTGTGACAACATTTATGTCAATGTCCATAACACAAGTTAGCTGTAATGACAGGGCATTTCTTAAGATTATAGTACACCCACATTGTAGAATATGACAGAGACTTTAAAGTACACTCAAGAAATCATGACACAATGTTCAAATGTAGTTCAATGAAGTAGAAACTGTTGAAACACAGTTTAGACAACATAATCTTATTTTTATTTTTTTATGAACATGAGTGTATGCAAATGCAGAACAAAGGAAAGTGGCAGTAATTTCTCATGAACATTATTAACATTTTGTTTATAGTTATATTTTCCTCTGTATATAAATTTATTTGCAACTAGCAGTGCTACTTTTTACAAACTGGAAAACTCAAGGCTGTTTCCAGTCCTAAATTTATAGTTCTTGAGCACCTGCCTCTGTTACTCCCTGTGTGTGAATAACAGCTGAAAGGGGTTCATGAAAAAGCAATAGCTGGGTTTACAAGAAAAGGGAGATGTGCTAGATTCATCCAACCAAGAACCGACGTGGACATCAGGTGAAATAGTAAATAGTTGCTTTCAAGAATCTAGGGCTACCTCAGACTTCAGACCAGAGTCCAGGGAATACAGAGATGTGTGCTCAACCTGAGACCAAAGGAGGAAATGAAAATCATGTCTTTGAAAGCAGTCGAGAGGAAGTCAAGTAGGGAACACCAGGTGTTAGAGGTGAGTCAGGAGACAAGTAATTAGATAGACAAGCCTACAGCACTACCAAGCAAGACTCAGGAGCTGAACTTGCAGGCTAACCTAGCAACTCCCTGTCCCTGTCCCTGTCCCTGTCCCTGTCCCTGTGTGCCCAGCAGATGTAAATGATGTCAGGGAGAAAGACTTACGATAAGGACTCACTGGGAAAGCAGGAAGATAAATATCTCAAGAACATATACCTAAGAAGGCACAGAGGCCTCAGCCTCCATCAGGAGTTACACCACAGCTGCCTTCCCTTGATCTCTGTTCCACCGTGTGCTCATTCAGCTCTTCTCTTAGACTGACGAATACTCAAGGCTCATCAAAAGGTCCCAGAAGCTGAGGTCTGAACAATATATCTGTGTCTTGGACATTCACACCGGATGAAACACACCAACACACAGGCTATATGCACCCTGTGGACTACAGGTCTCAGCTTCTCTTTTTCCATGGGAATGTCCAGGAATCAGGCGCTGAGCTCCAAGATCTTGGGAAGAAGGTAGCATGTGGTCAAGGCCCCAAAGGTATCTCTTCATGAGCCGCCTCATGGCCCCTGTGACCTCCTTGTTCCTCAGACTGTAAACAAAAGGGTTGCACATGGGGGTGACAACTGTGTAGAACAAGGTAAGAATCTGGTCTGTGTCCCCAAAGGAATCTGCCTGAGGCCTCATATAAGCAATAATCCCAGTCCCAAAAAAGAGAATGACCACAAACAAGTGGGAGGAACAGGTAGAAAAGAGCTTCTGACGACCCTGGGATGTGGCAACACCGAGGATGGTGACAAGAATACAGGCATAAGAGGCCACAATCAATAAGAAGGGGACAAAGATGAAAGTTATTGTGACAAAGAGGTTCCCCACTTCACCCAGAAAGTGCTTGAACTAGCCAGTCTCAGCACAGGCAGGATATCACACAGGAAGTGGTGGATCGTGTTGGCCCCACGGAAAGGCAACGTGAAGATGAAGACAGAGTGAGTGGTGCCTGAGATGATGCCCGCAAGATAAGAGGCCCCCACCAAACCCATACAGGTTCCCTGGCTCATCAGGGTAGTATAATGCAGTGGACAGCAGATGGCAGCATACCGGTCATAGGCCATGGCAGTGAGCAAGCAGCATTCAGCGATGCCAAAAAGGGCAAAGAAGTATAACTGAGTGAAGCAGCTGCCAAGGGGGATGGTGGGGCAGGAAGACCGCAGGTCAGCCAACATCCGGGGCACGATGGTAGTGGTGTAGAGGATCTCCACCAGGGAGAAGTGACGCAGGAAGAAATACATGGGGGAGTGGAGCGCTGAGTCCGCCAGCGTAAGGAGGACGATCAGAGAGTTGCCCAGCAAGGTAACAACATAGATACACAGCACACCCCAGAACAGATGGCCCCGGAGAAAGCCAAAACCCGAGAACCCCAATAAAATAAACTCTGTTACGTCTGTATCATTATCATCCCCCATTTCCCCAAAGCAGACTAGGAATAAAAAAATTAAAAAGAGGAACCAGAGAGGGGTTGCCAGCTGGAGACAAAGGCTGCAACAATAAGACTGAAGATCCGTCCATGAGAGCAGCCTAGCTTGCTGAGGATGCTGAAGAGGATGTTACTGAGAATCTCTGCTGCTGCTGACTCCCACCCAGAGAACACACCTCAGGAAGAGAAATCCAGACACTGAAAGATCTTCTTACCCTTGCAGGTTTCTTCACACAAGCTTTGTCCCACTCACCCAGGGGATAGGAGCAGAGACTGGGGACAAAAGCAGCTTCCTTCAAGAAAGTGGGTGAGCACACAGAAAACAAGTAATCTGGCAGAAGAAAAAGAGAATCCACCCAGAGGCAGACAGTGTGTGGGAAAAAGCAAGAGCAGGAGACAGGAACACAGAATAGAGGACCAGAGGGCTATGGTGTTTTTACCTGCAGATGGATCCCTCAGCCCTCAGGGTTCCTCTCCCTGGAGCACATCACAGCAGTTCAATTCCCTGCAGAGCTGATTCTCACAGAGGGCAAAGGGAGGAAAGTGGGGGAAGATGGAGAACATGGAGGAACAGGCTTCCTCTTCTTGGTGCCTAACTGTAAGCTCCCTGCTGTTGGGCCTTGGTCTGGCAGGTCCTCCTCACACTCTTGCACAAAGGAGAAACCACATGTGAAGGAGACTGCTGTATATAGAGCCCTCCCTCAAAGCATAATGAAGCTGGGCTCAGAAGCCCGTGCTCTAACCCATTTCTCTAGGTGGGACTTCCAGCCATTGCCCCAGGGTCTGCCTTCTGCCTTTCCCACTCTCAGAATTGGTGCCTAGCATTCCTTCTGTTCCTGAAAATGCCTTTTCTCCCAGGGCTGGAGACCCTGTAGACTCTCGAAGCTCCTTCCTCTGGACTGTACCCATAGCACTCCCCAGTCCTAGCAAGCATTTGCAAGCCCTTTTGTAAAACATAATTAGTTCCCAAAGAAAATAACTATTGATAACAAGCTGATTCTGAGAGAACTCCCAACCCAACTGAGGGCTTTGACCCACCCTCCACCTGCTGAAGGAAACAGTGTCTGAATGTCTCTGAATGTCAGAAATGGGAAAATACCCTTTAGATGTCAGCTGGAAAAGATGGCATTCCATGCTAGGTGCAACAAGATGTCTCAGGAAAATTCCAATGAGGTCCAGAACACTTTTGAATTCCGAGGTAAGTAGTTGCTTTCAGTCATTCTGCAGAAATGGTTTACACATGTGCAGCTGAGTCACCGTATCCAGTTTCATCAGAGGTCACATTGTATCAAGTATCAATGTGTATTCCAGTATGCACAATGTTCATTTACAGTGTCCACAGGTGAGATAGAACATGTGTCAGTGTCCACCTTATCTATCCACAGTGTCCACATGTAGTATTCCACAGACTGTTCTACAAGTCCGTTAGATTCTGTATCCACTTTGTTCATGCACGTATGACAGTCATTTCACGGGATTCCACATGGTATTTACAGTGTCACGTGAGTCATTCTGCATCGTTTTGTCATGTCCACATGTTCATTTCACAGTGTCCACATGGTCATTGCACAGTGTCCACGTGAGTCATCTCATCACTTTGTAGTCCACATGATATGTTCACTGCACACAGTGTCCACATGTGATTCCATCCACAGTCCCACATGTGTTATCCAAAATGTCCAATGGTTCATTCACATTGTCATGATCATTCTACAGTGACTCACGGTATTATCCACAGTGTCCACATGAGTCATCCAGTGTCCACGTGTGTCATCCACAGTGTTCCACTAGTGTCATCCACAGTGTCCACATGTGATCATTCCAGTGTCCACGTGTGTCATCCACAGTGTTCATGAGTGATTCGCACAGTGCCCACATGTATCCATCACGTGTGTCATCCACAGTGTCATGAGTGTCATCCACAGTGTCCACATGGTTATCATGTACCACTTTGGTCATCCACAGTTCACATGAGTTATCCACAGTGTCCACTGTGTCATACAGGTCAGAGTTCATCCACAGTGTCATGCCATTTACCACAGTGTCCAATGTGTTTCATGCCAAATTGATCCATTTGTATGTCATTTCACACTGTCCACTGAATCATCACAGCGTCCACGTGTATATCCACAGTGTCCACATGAGTTTACCAGTGTCCAGTGTGTCATCCACAGTGTTCATGATGTCATCCACAGTGTCCACTGAGTCATCCACAGTGTCCACGTGTAGTCATTCGCAGTGTCCACTGAGTCATTGACAGTGTCCACGTGAGTCATTCAGTGTCCATGTGTGTCATCCCAATACTGTATTGTGTCAGCACAGTGCCCCAATGTATCATCACTGTGCTTCATGACCTGGTCATAGTGTGACTACACAATGCTCCCTGTGACATCATTGTGACCAGCTTTATGTTCATAGTGCTACATTTTGGCTTCATAAGCTCCAGGGGAACCAACCATGCCTAATCTGACTGACACTGAACACACATACATAAGACATACACATACACATATGAAAAATAAAGAAAATTTAGACTTTTAAAATTGATTTCATTTTATTTTTTGACTATCTCATTATGCCACCTTAGCTGCCCTAGAATTCAATACATAGGCTAGACAGGCCTGAATTCACAGAGGTCTCCTTACCTCTACCTCCCAAGTGCTCAGATTAAAGGTATGTGTTGAAAAAAGTCTTTATATATATAAATTTGAAACTGAAGAGATGACTTAATAGGGGTGAGCACTTGCTGCTCTTCCAGAGGACCCAAGTTCAGTTTCCAGCACCCATATAGTTCTCAACCACCTGCTAGCTCCAGGGGAGCTATACCCTCTTCTGTCCTACACACACACACACACACACACACACACACACACACACATGAGTATGATCAATGGCATGGTTAAAAGCACCATAATTATTCTATCATGACTATTTTTTGCATAGAGCTAGCTTACAAATCAAAACAGAACTTTTAAATTCTTAATTTCGAGTAGTTATCTTGCTCTTTAGTTTTAGTTTTTATGACAATACTTTTCTAAGAGTCTGAGTTAATGTTGACATTTTAGGAAGAAGATATCACACTGTGTTCAACACATTTTTCAAATAACTTAGAAAGAATATGAAAGAGAGAGAAAGTAGAAATTGGTGAATTCAAACTGGTGTTGAATGTTTGTGATGCTATTTTATTATTTTTGCAAGTTTGAACAAAAGTATTATATAATAATAATAATAATAATAATAAATATTTTTGAATATTTAAGAATTCCAAGCTGGAGCCAGGCCTGATGGTGCACACCTTTAATCCTTTAATACTTGGGAGGCAGAAGCAAGTGGATTTCTGTGAGTTCAAAGCCAGCATCATCTACAGAGGAGGTTCCAGGACAGCCAGAGCTACCCAGAGAAGCCCTGTCTTGAGAAAACAATTCCAAGCTGGATGTAGTGGCTCACACCTATAATTCTAGTATTTGGGAGGCTGAAGAAGGAAGATTACAGAGTAAGAGACTGTCTGTTTTGTTTTGTTTTGTTTTGTTTTGTTTTGTTTTGTTTTGTTTGTTTTGTTTATCCAAATAACTTAGGTACTAGTTTGCCTTCTGTCTTTTTTGGTTTGGTTTGGTTTGGCTTGGCTTGGCTTGGCTTGGCTTGGCTTGGCTTGGCTTGGCTTGGCTTGGCTTGGCTTGGCTTGGCTTGGTTTGAGTTTGGGTTTTTGTACTGGCTGGTTTTGTGTGTCAACTTGACACAAGCTGGAGTTATCACAGTGAAAGGAGCCTCCCTTGAGGAAATGCCTCCATGAAATCCAGCTGTAAGGCATTTTCGCAATTAATGATCTCAAGGGGAAAGGGCCCATTGTGGTTGGAGCCATCCCCAGTTAGCAGTCCTGGGTTCTATAAGAAAGCAAACTGAGAAAGCCAAGGAAAGCAATCCAGTAAGCAGCATCCCTCCATGGTCTCTGCATCAGCTTCTGCTCCAGGTTCCTGCCCTGTGTGAGTTCCAATACTGACTTCCTTTGGTGATGAACAGCAATGTGGAAGTGTAGACTGAATAAACCCTTTCCTCCCCAACTTGCTTCTTAGTCATGATGTTTTGTGCAGGATTAGAAACCCTGACTAAGACAGTTTTCTCGTGTAGCTCCAGCTGCTCTGGAACTCTGTAGACCAGGCTGGATATCTGCCTGCCTCTGCCTCCCAAATGCTGAAATTAAAGGCATGTGCCACCATTGCCTATCCTCTGTCATAGATAGAGGTTCTATTGCTGTGATAAAAACTCCATGACCAAAAGCAACTTAGGGAAGAAATGGTTTATTTCATCTTACAACTCTCAAGTCAGACTCCATCACTGAGGGGAATCAGAACAGAACTCAAACAGGAACTAAAGCAGAGGCCATAGAGAAATGCTGCTTACTAGCTAACTCCCCATAGCTTGCTCAGCCTGGTTTTATACACACCTGTCCAGATGTGGCAGCATCCATAGTGGGCTGGCTCATCCCATACCAATCACTAATTAAGAAAATGTCACATAGATTTGCATACAAGCCATCAAGTCATGGAGTCATTTTCTCAATTACGGTTTCCTCTTCTTAGATAACTCTAGCTTTTGTCAAGTTAACAAACAAACAAAAAACTACCTAGCAACTGAGAAAAACATCCAAAGCTGACTTCTGGTCTCTACCTCAAAGTGGAGAACAAATCTGTACTCCTTAAGTGTGGGGAAAGGACTTTAAGCCATAGAACAGCTTGGCCAACACCACCTCAGCCAAGTGACCAAGGTCAATATCAACACTGGTTCATATCTTTAATAGAATAGGATGAAAACATCATCTCTGAGCCTTTCTTCCATAGCCTCCATCAAGAATGAGGAAAATACCACAAAGACTCTGATAGAAGGCACAGTTACCCTCAGAGTACCTACCCTGTGTTCTCCATGACTGTCAAGGTCACCAAAAAAAGACAAACATGGCGCACAGACATATATGAAGGCAAACCACCCATACACATAAAGCATAAAAATTTTTTTTTTAAACTTAGGAAATCTGAACAAAAGACTTTAGTTAGACATTATGGGTTAGTTCATCCATAGAGACAAACATGCCACATTAATTTCAAGTGTCACTAATAGATTTAAAAAAAGGGAGGGGCGGCGCTTAGTAAATAAGAATTCTATATGCTATCTTAGCAGTTTTCCTGTGAGTTAAAAAACTATTTGTGGGAGATAGAGAAGGCTTCTGTGACAACCTCCCCACCACCACCCTTCACACACACCCGAATGTGGGAGAAAAGTAGTCTAGACAGGAAACCATTGAAAAGAACTCTTAATCTTCAGTGATATCACAAGATAGGGAAACTGAAGTGTAGCCCTTCACAGTGGCTGGCTTCTTCTGGGGGATTGGAGTGAGGAAGGACTCAATTCTCTTTAAGGGTTGACCACTGGAAGTTTGACACACACACACTTTTTTTAGGATTTTTATGTTTGATTTTTTTTTCTTTTTAGGAGAGAATATTTATATTTTTGGTGTTTTTTGTTTATTTGTTTGTTTCTTGAGATAGCCTTGCTGACCTCTAACTCATGATCCCCCTGCCTGAGCATCTGGAATGCTGAGATTGTAGTCATGTCACAACATCTGGCTTAAAAGTTTTATTTACTGACATGGAAAGAAGTTTGGGATACATTGCTAGATAATGAAAACATTAAATTTTCAATATAAAATTTCTTCTGATAGAGAGATACATACAAACCAGAGTATCAACAATGACAGGCTGAGCAGGGTGAATCTGAAGAATTACTTGTATTTTCGTTGGTTTTGTGGTTCAGCAGTTAAGAGCACTGGCTGCTCTTCCAGAGGTCCTGAGTTCAAGTCCCAGAAACCACATGGTGGCTCACAGTCATCAATAACGGGATTTGATGTCCTCTTCTGGCACACAGGTGTACCTGCAGATAGAGCACTCATATACATAAGCACATAAGTAAACTTTTCATGTTTATATATATTTGATACATTGATCATACAGTAGTAAAAATAGTACATAAAATATTACCACAAAACGGTATCTCTTGCCTTTTTTTTTATTTATTTTATGTGTATGAGTGTTTGGCCTGTATGTATGTCTGTGCACCATGTATGTGCATGGTGCCCTCATGTATCAGAAGAGGGCGTTGGATTCACTGAAACTGGAGTTATGGAAGGTTGCAAACCTCTATGTGGGTGCTGGGAACTAAACTCAGTAGCCTTCCTGCTCCTCATCTGGTGTTCACCGCAGCCTGGTAAGATGTCCACAAGCAAAACCCAGAGTGGCCCATGCTTGTGTTGTCCAACTTTATGATGTTTAACATTTCTGTAACTGCCAATTAAAATTAGCTATAAATAAAAAACAAGGGGTAGATCCCGAAAACTTAGTCAAAAAGGGAAGTGTAGCCAAGTGTGGTGGTGCATGCCTTTGATCCTATCACCCAAGAGAAGAGGCAGGTAGATCTCTGAAGTTCAAGGCCAACCTAGCCTGATCTATGTAGAAAGTTCCAGGATAGACAAGGATTGCATAGTAAAACCCTGTCTCAAAAAAAAATGGGGATGATTTGTTCAGGTTTATTTTGCTACAGAGGTGAAGGTCCCTGAAGGAAAAAAAAAAAAAGTCTGCAAAATTCTGGAGCAGCACAGTTGAAAGTCCAAGCAAAAAAAACCCACATCACTCCTATAGAGTGAACCTCCAAGTAACCTTCTCCCTCTTCTTCTCCCCGAGCTGTGTATGACGAAAAGATGGCAGAAGAAGAGTCTGCAAGCATGTCCTGCCCAATGACATGCTTGGGAACTGGAGTCAAAAAAAAAAAAAAAACACAACTCCTTTTGTTCTCCAGTTAATATGCAGTGAACCAACACCAGTACCCCTGCCAAGTGTAAGGCATGGGCACACAGCTGAGTTGCTTCACGCAAGCTTAGTACAGTATAAATACTCCCGCTGTGAAGATAAAGAAGCGGAGTAATGGAGATGAAGGTCTGTGTCTGAGGTCACACAGTTTAACATAAGCAGAGCCAAAGAGCAGACTCCATCCATCTGTCCCCAAAGTCAGTGCAATCGAAATCTGCAAACCCAGCCTCCGCATCCAGTGTTTAGCCTTACAGGCTCTGTAATGAGTCTGCACCACCTAGATCACAGACGTCAAATGCCTCGGAGACATCTGCTCTAACTGCATCATCTTAAAGAAGAGGACAGACATGTGGACAAAGGTCGTGTTTATCCTCAGTCTCCAGGGTGAGGGCTAGGGCTGGGACCAAGTCTCTAGGTTTATTATGCGTAAGCACTTTCTTACAGTACTTCTGGTGCTACAACATGTTCCAAGATTGTCTTCTGCATTTTCCTTCTCTTGTAATAGGATCAACTATTTCCAAAAAAAAAAAAAAAAAAGGAGAACATTGCCATATATATTTTTTTTCTTTTTAATATTTTTTTTTGTTTTTCGAGACAGGGTTTCTCTGTATAGCCCCGGCTGTCCCAGAACTCACTCTGTAGACCAGGTTGGCCTCAAATTCAAACTCAGAAATCCACCTGTCTGTCTCCCAAGTGCTGGGATTAAAGGCGTGCGCCACCACTGCCCGGCTAACACTGCCATATATTGAAAATCAAAGAAACCCTTGTTAGACATCCGAACGCAGCTTAGAACAGACAACACCAGACCAAATAGTTCCAAGGGGTGGGGGTGGGGGGGTGGTTATTCAGGGCAAAGGTAGGGGGAGAGAAATAGAAGAAGATGGCGGAGGAAGAGAGAGAGGTCAGAGAGTTCTGCCTGTTTATATGGGCGGTGATGTAGCCTCTCCCAGGTAAAGGTGAGGTAGCCAGGTGGATTCTGGGAGTGGATGGCAGTTGCCTTGGCAACGATGTGGGGGTCACCTAGATGTGATGTCACTGGGTTCAAGCCTGATACCAACAACCCTAGAGATCAGATCTGAATTGTTAGAGAGCTGTTATTTGTGTTTAGTTAAATAACGAATTACTGTAACAAAATATCTGACAAATCAAGACTATACTATTATTTATTCAGAATGAGTAAGAAGAATCGGAAGGTAGTACCTGAGTGGCTGGCCATCTGTACTAGCATTACACCTATAATGATTCCCAGAATATCACTGTATTGGCTTTACCAGTGACTCATTATTTTCTTCCTACTTCTATGGGCTCAATCTGTTTGTTTGTTTATTTTTAAGGATCATTAGCAACAGAATACAGGATAAATATTCCATTATGATGAATGATCAGCTTCTGCAGAATTTCATATTTCTTATTTTTTTTGTAAATTCTGTCGTAAATGTTTTTTGAAGAATAAGATTGTGGTTGTTTGTATACTTTTGTCCCCCATAGATTCAAGAATTAGAATGCTTGGCCATAGGGAGTAGCATTATTAGGTGTGGCCCTATGGGAGTGGGTGTGGCCTTCTTAGAAAAAGTGAGTCACTGTGAAGGTAAGCTTTTCATTCTCATATAGAAGCTGACGCTATGTCCCATGTGAAATTCCAGTCTCCTCCTGGCTGCCTTCTGATCATGGTGTAGAACTTTTGATTCTCCACCAAGATGTTTATCTGTATGTTGCCATGCTTCTTGCCATGATGACCATGAACTGAACTGCTGAAAGTCTAAAGCCAGACCCAATTAAATGTTTGGCTTTATAAGAAAAAAAAAAAGTCTCTAGGTTTCTGAGCTAATGCCCTCTCTTGGCTTCCATTCCTCTTACTCACCTTCTGTAATCTATATGTGGATGTGTGTCAACATGCAAGTAATGTGCACATGCATACATGTGTCTTTGCTAAGACATTCCTTAACTGCACAGCTAAGACCAGTAATGCCTATCATGTATAGGACATAGTCACATAGCATAAATCACCTCATGCAAGTCTAGTGCAATGTAAATACATCCACTGTGCTGATTAGGAAGCTGGGGAGACAGAGATGAAGTACCTTGTCTGAGGTCAGAAAGCCTCACAGGAAGCCCCAGAGAAATTCCCACCAGAAACAGTAGCCTCTCCAGCCAGCACCAGAGTTTGAGGTTGGAGACCAGGATCAAAGACTAGGAAGAGTGAGGGGGAATGAGTGGTATGCATTACTACTGGGACCCCAAGAGTCTGAGGGTGCTTCATCCAGTGCAGGATCCCTGGAACATACTCTCCAATGTTCAGGATGCAAGGATCAGAGGGTCACATGAGCCCCACCTCCCCGAGACTCAGGCATCATACAAAGGAGCAAAGTTCAAGCCACAAGCTCCTGCAGGACAGCGGCCTCGGGTACAGGACTCAGTGCTCCACATGAGATTGTGTTGGAGAACTGAAGAAGACACAGGCAATGGCTGCATGTGGAGAGAGGAAAGTATTATTACTGAGTTAGAGTCAAAGCCTGGGCCCCCAACAAGCTAGGCTGGGCTACCCATCCTCTGTAGGCCAATTAGGCAAACAAGTAATAGAGAAAATTCAAAACATGAAACCAGTATGACCACACTGGGGAGAGGAACAGAGAGATCAAGTCTGTCGTTGAGATTCTGAGGCGAGGGTTATGTAGAAGGCGAGGGGCATGTGCAACTAAGCAGTCCTAGTCAAGATGTGGTCCCTCCACCAGCAGGGGCTCAGCTCCAACCTCTCTTACAGAATGGCTTAAGAAATGTCAGAAGTGCCTTGAATATCTGGGAGACAAGCTCTCCCTCTGCCTGGTACCAGGTCTCTACTTTTTCCATCATTCATCATGAGAATCATTGTTTTAATAGCCCTATAGCCTAAGGGAGGGACACTAGAGTCTCTCCTTAGAATGACTACACTAGGCAAGAGTTAGGCAATGGTTTCCTGATGTCCCCAAGGCAAGCATTCCTCGAGTGCCAGAGAGCAAGAACAGGGTGTGAGGAAGCACAGGACAAGGCCCCGGGCGCTACAGAGACGGTTACTCACAAGAGATTTACTCTCACCTCAAGTGGGATGTTTCCACACACGTACTCTGTGTGGAATGTGAACTGGTCGGGAGGACGTGACAAGAGTCACGGAGCAGGAACTGAAGAGCAAAGCAAAAATAGATGGGACCAGCAGCTATTGACCAATATCACAGAGGTTAGAAATGAACACGAAGTCAGCCACAGCTCACTCCCTGGTACAGTGAAGCTGTATGTGATGTCAGCCACCCCTGGTGCAGTGGGGCTGTGTGTGATGTCAGCCACAGCTCAGCTCGCTCCTAGTGCACACAGAGCCTTGTGTGATGTCAGCCACCCCTGGTGCAGTAGGGCTGTGTGTGTCAGCCACAGCTCATTCCCTGGTACAGAGTCCAAAATGCTGACGAACATAAGGTTGGTGACTGAAAAGAATTGGTGTTGAGAGACACAGGTATATGGTATGTGCCTGCATACAGACTCATGGCTTAGGCCAGGCAGTGGTGGCACACGCCTTTAATCCCAGTACTTGGGAGGCAGAGGCAGGCGGATTTCTGAGTTCGAGGCCAGCCTAATCTACAGAGTGAGTTCCAGGACAGCCAGGGCTATACAGAGAAACCCTGTCTTGAAAAAACAAACAAAAAAACAGAATCGTGGCTTGGGATTTTCTTACCCTTCCACAGCAGGAACGAGGGTGGGTTTGAGGTAGTCCCAGTTGCATATGTAGGAACATCTATGAGAATCCTGTGCCTCTGCCTAGTAGCTGAGTTGGTCCCTTAGAGGAGTTCTGTAGAATTCAGACCCGTTATTTAAAGGGTTCGGTTCCAATATTTAAATATTTCTGTGTTTTCTGTGAGCTAGCCATAAGCTGAAGCTCGCCTTAGTAATAACACAAAAGACAGTCTTCAGTCTTGTCTCAAGCTCTACAAAGGTGACCAAGATTCAATTCAAGGTCAGTTTTAGAACAACTCCCTCTAACTAGACTAGCTCTCTTGTATCTGTCTTAAGACAACTTTATGAGTAAGCCACTTTGATTTACAAAAGTCGTGTAAGATTTCATTCTTTTGATTATTCTAGAACAGTGATTCTCAACCTTCCTAATGCTTTGACCCTTTAATACAATTCCTCATGCTGTGGTGACCCCCAACCATAAAATTATTTTCATTGCTACCTTATAACTATGATCTTACTACTGTTATGAATCGTAATGTAAATATTTTGGGGGGTAGAGATGGATTATGTATATATGTATGTATGTATTCCTTTACAAATGTGCTCTTACATATTGCCATTGAGGTTATATATATATATTATAATATATATATATATATATTTATTATATATAGTTATAAAAATTTAAGCAGGTTTCATTCATTGTACACTAAAGAAACTTATTTTAAACAATCTGACTTTCATAACTTGATTTGGGATTACATTATATGCATCCACAATTTTCTACAAGAAACCATTTAGCGATGGGCTGTGACCCTTTTGACAGAAAGCAGATCTCTGATTTTTAACAGATCAGGGAAGGGTTGACTGTAAAGGCGCACGAGGGATCGTGGAGGTTACATATTGGTTATGGTTACATGACTGTGCATTTGTCAAACTTTATACTGTTAAGTGACAATTCGACTGCACGTAAGTTCCTACTTCAGTAAACATGATTCAAAAGCTGAAACTTTCCTTACAATGACCTCAAGAGTCTAAAATAGAGCTGTTGTGCTGGGCTTTTCCCAAGAGATCATAAAACTCACACACACAACTGTTTCCAGCCATTGACCCTGGGTCCCTTCCTGCCTCTCCTAGGCTGAGTTAGGTTGGCTTGGTTTGTTTGTTTGTTTGTTAATGAAAATGGTGAATGAAGCTCTCAATTATTGTCTAATAAGAGCTCCTGAGAGAACCACACACCTCTCCACCCCAGATCTTATTTACTCCTAACTTGCCTCATCCAGAAACGACTTGACTTAACGGTTAGCAAATACTTTCTCCCTAAACCTGCTGAGTTAAGTTTTAATTAATTCCCTGAGGTCACCCTCAGCTTCCTGTCTCCTTCAGGCCTGTTCCCCAGCTTCTTAGCCCCCAGGGCCTCCACAGCAGTAATTAGCTGCTGTAAATGAGGGCATCTCCATATAGAGCAGCAGTAATTACAGTCACGGTAACTTCATAATTATTTTGGTCCCTCAACACTTAAAAGAAAGGAATATGTTTGCTGTTCAGCAATGAACGTAGCAGTTGAGTAATATCCAATTTGGTCCACAAGACTGCCTGGTGTTGGGCCTCGAAGGTGTTTATTACTGACTTGTTTCAATGGTAGGAAAGGTAAGAGCCAAGCAACTGCAAAGCTGTGTGGTCCATATAGATATAACTGAGACTTGAAATCCAGAGGCCAAATACCTAGCTCCCAGTACAGGACACTCCCTCATAATATACTCTGCCCTGATCATACCCAGGCTCTCTCTTCTCTCACTAGATCTGAGCCCACATCTACTGCTTATCCTCTGAACACCCCACCCTAATCCTTCCAACATCAGGAGGCCGTTGTCCTACATGGCCTCTAAACACCTACCACATGCTCCCTCACATCCGCCTTGAGGCCAGCAGCCAGGCTCCGGGAGCTGGCGAGAACAGGGCTGTGGAGAGGTTATTGATTCCAGAGACAGTCCTCACCCCCAACTCCCACCCCCACATACAACACACACACACAAACACACACACCGACTCCACCCACCTCCATGCCACAGCTCTGATTCTCACTATTTACATTTACTTTCACAGTCCAAATGTGCAACATATGATACAAAAGAGCAATATGGCAAAGATCTAAAGATGGAAACAAAAAGCCGGGCGGTGGTGGCGCACGCCTTTAATTCCAGCACTTGGGAGGCAGAGGCAGGCGGATTTCTGAGTTCAAGGCCAGCCTGGTCTACAGAGTGAGTTCCAGAACAGCCCGGAATACACAGAGAAACCCTGTCTCGAAAAACAAAAAAAAAAAAAAAAAATGGAAACAAAAGAGACAGAAAATCATCTTTTAAAGGTAGTGTTATAAAATGGAGTCAGGAAGAAAACTAAAAAAAAATCCTAAGACCCTCATGTCTGTGGGTCCCAAGTTTGTCTCACATTTGTTAGCCAAACTCAATAGCCAACTCAAGGACAGTATAGTCCATTCCAGAGTTAACAGTGTCCATGAGTTTAAATAAAGAGGAGAGCTATCTTTGGAACTCAGACCAGACAGAAGGTTCTCCCAAGGACAGTCCTGGAAAGATGATTGTGGACTCAGCCTTGACAGTGAATTTTCTGTGGTCCACCTACCAGCTGCCCTCAGTGTACCATTGCAGCAAAGGCCCTTGGCGGCTGTGGGAGGGGCCGGATGCATTCTGTGCTCTGTTTTTCTTGATGGAGCTTGACTGAAGGCAGAATTTCTCACCCTTAGCTCCAGGGCCATTGGAGCCACAATGGTGTTCACGCATACTAGAATGTTTGCCCTCTGTCCACTAGATGTCAGTAGCAGCCTTCCCACCAGATGCCACCAATGTTCTCCCGGGGGACAACCTCTGCCACCAGTTGAGAATCAAAATAAAAGCTGCTATTCCTATTTCTTTTTGGACGGAGAGAGGCAACAGAAAGACTCATTTTATTTTATTACTTTTTACTGTTTTATTGAGGCATAATATAAGAACCGTAAAATCCATCCTTTAACGTATTCGGTTCATTGGTTTTTAGAAGATTCACAGGGCTTTCCATCTACCACCACTAACCAATTTTGGAAATCTTTTCATGATGACAAAAGAAAACTGTGTACACATAACAGCCACTCTCTTTCCTTCCTTCTCCCCATGCCTTGACTGCCAACCACTAAGGTGTCTCCCTATAGACTTATATATTCTGGAAATCTCACGTGAACAAATGATTCTGATTTGGGATATGAGACTTGAGAGATGACTCCGCAGGTAAGAGCACTGGCTGATCTTCCAGGGGACCTGGGTTTGATTCCCAGCACTACATGGCACTCACAACCATGCATAACTCCAGTTCCAGAGGATCAAATGGCCTCTTCTGGCCTCCACAGTTACCAATCATGCAAGTGACACACATGCAGGCAAAACATTCATACACATAAAATAATTTTTCTTAAAATTTAGTATCTTTATATTTTATTCAGTTTTAAATTAAAATATAAATACATCTTTTCCCTTTTCCTTTTTCTCCCTCCAGGCTCTCCTAGGTATCCCCTTTCCAACTCTTCCCATACCTCCCTCAAATTGATAATCTCTTTTCCTTTATTAGTGTTACGTGTGTGTGTGTGTGTGTGTATGTGTGGTGTGTGTGTGTGTGTACAAATATGTAACTGCAACCTGCTAAGTCCAGTTTGTTGTTTGTGTGTGTATGTTCTCAGGACTGACCACTCTAGATGCTAATTCTTCCTCTCAAGCATTCATTAGTTACCTTCAGTTCTTTGTCTAGGGTTAAGGACCCCGTAAAATCTTCTCCTTTCTATGTCAACATGTCCACTGATATTACCATTGTTTGTGTCTGTTAGTACAGCCATTCTAGGAGAGACTTTTCACAGCAGACTTTCTGGTATTCTGGTTCTTATCATCTATCTGTCCCCTCTGCCACCGCATTTCCTGAGCTGCAGATATAGGGACTGTGATGATGTAAATGTTTCTTTTGGGCCTGGACTTCCCACGATCGGTTGGTCTCTGCGTGGTGTCAGTTGTGGGGTTTTGTGGTCTCCATTGCTGTAGAGAGATGCTTTTTTGAAGAGGGTGCTAGCTTATACTGTGGGTATAAGGATAAGCTTTAGAATGTAGAAAGGAATTATGCTGGTCTAGGAAAGTGGCAGGAAAATCCTCTGCTAAGGTTCAGGATCTTACTGGCTGGCAAAGTTCACTAGGTTTCTAGTACCAAGCATGATCTCCCTCCCACTGAGTATGCTTTAAGCCAGTTAGACACCATAGGAGTGCACTTATGGCATCCTTGATGGGCTGGTCACTAGTCATAGGTGTTACAGGTTGCATAGTATTTCTGGTACCATGGAAGTGAGACTACAGGAAGGCTTTCAGGTTAGATCCAGAACCCAGTAATCCAAGTCCTGGTCCTAAGTATGTGGTGTCTTCAGCAATCACATTTAACTCTTGAGAGCAACAAAGGACCACATCATGAGTCTATATTGCCTTGGGAGTCATCCAGACTATCCTAGGCCAATCATTTGAAAGACTTTCATGCCTAATACTGGGGCCTATGTTCACCTATAATCCTTATAGGGAGTATTGTCAACCTAAGTTAATTAATAACATTTAATATATATAATATATTAATATATTAATGTTATATATTTTATGTATTTTACATAATATTTAATACAATATATTATAGTAAATATTATAAATTAAATGTATATTATATGTTATATGTTGCATGCCAGATGTTGTATGTCATGTCATGTGCCATAAATTGAATATCACATATCATGTATCATATATCATATGTTATGCATTATATATTATATGTTATATGTTATATATTATATGTTATGCATAATATATTA
This sequence comes from Mastomys natalensis, assembly GCA_021653895.1. NCBI lineage: Eukaryota > Metazoa > Chordata > Mammalia > Rodentia > Muridae > Mastomys > Mastomys natalensis. The sequence goes on along the minus strand of JAJTUV010001656.1, from coordinate 640,032 downwards.
TGTTATATATCATATGTAGTATTCACTATACATTGTAATTATACATTAAATACTATACATTATGCATTAAGCATTACATTATACAATAAACATTATACATTATATATTAATTATATACATTAAACCTTATACATTATACACTATAAGTTACATTATATTAAATATGTTGATATAAATATAATTTAACATAAATTAAATATATATGTATTCATATGTGTATACACATAAATTTATGCATTGTGTGTGATTTGGGGTAATTATAAAATACTATCATACCTTGAGGCTTTTTCAAACAACCAGGATATGATTTGTCCTTCGACCCTCCTGCTTTTTGTGTATTGACTCCCTCCCTCCCCAGTTGGAGCCCCCTCCCCATTTTTAAGCTTCCTACTGAATATCTCTTGTATCCTTCCATTCTTCTCTCTAGTACCCCACTATGACACAATCATATTTTCTTGGTTTCTGCAGTTATTCCACACTGTATACTCACCTGAAGATTTGAGGCTAGGAACCACAGTTGAGACAAAATGTGAGACTTCTCCAACCACTCCCCCCAGGCCTGAGCTACCTCTTTCAATATAATCTTTTCTCAGTCTGTCCAATTAGTTTCATAATTTATTCTCTTTGCAGTTGGATAGAATGCCACTGTGTACACATATTAAATTCTCATTAATCGTCATATTTTGAAGGGCAATTGGGTTGTTTCAGTTTCCCAGCTGTTGTGACCGGGTGGGCAACGGGTATGGCTGAACAAGTGTGTCTGTAGAGTAGGATGCCAAGTCCTTTGGACACAGGCCAGCTAGTGGAATAGCTGGCATGTGATAGATTTATTTTAGGTTTGTTTGTTTGTTTGTAAGTTTTTGTGGGTTTTTTGAGAACTTTCCATGCTGGTTTCCAAGGTTCATCAACACAACATGTGTGAGTCCTTCAGTCTTTATTGCCAAATGATACATTCTCCACTATATGGATACATTCTCCACTATATGGATACATTCTACTCATCCATCCTTGGGCATTTAAACTGTTTACACATGAGAATTGGATACATGCATAGGAATAAGACCACTGAGTTATGTAATAACTCTAGGCTTAGTGTATTAAGGAACTGCCAAGCAGCTTTCTAGAAAGACTTCACCTTTTTACATTCTCACTGACAGTGAATTAAGCTTCTTTTTTTTAAATTATTTATTTATTTTATGTATATATGAGTACACTGTAGCTGTCCTCAGACACACCAGAAGAGGGCATTGGATCCCATTACAGATGGTTTTGAGCCACCATGTGGTTGCTGGGAATTGAACTCAGAACCTCTGGAAGAGCAGTCAGTGCTCTTAACCTCTGAGCCATCTCTCCAGCCCGTGAATTAAGCTTCTAATGGTCCTATGTCCCCATCATATTTCTTACTTTGTTATTTTGATCATCGTAGTGAATGTGAGTGGCATGTCACCACAGTTATCTTCCTTCCTCGATGGTCAATGACTAACCATTGTGTGCTTAAGGCTATTTATGTATCTTCCCTGGGGAAACATCTACATAGATCCCCCACTCCATTTTTAAACTTTGAGTGCAAATACACATAGAGGCAAGAGTAGCAGATCCTCTGGAGCTGAAATCACAGGTAGTTGAGAGTCACTGAATTGTCCAGTGGGGTTTTACTCTAAGAGTAAAGGGTCCTCCTAACCACTGAGCAGTCTTTCCAGTCTCCTTCCCCCATTTTTAACTAAGGTATTTCTCATTTTATTATTGACCTGTAAGACAGCATTGTGTATTCTGGACACAAATCTCTTCTAAGTTATAATTTTTATACAAATTCTGCTCTGTGGATAATGTCATTAAAAACATGAAAATGTTTAGTTTTGAAGAAGTTTAATATAGAGATGTTTACAACTATGAATTTTTCCCCTGACCTGTCAGTTATTTAGAAATAATCACTTAACATCTACATATGGGGAATGTCTTAGCTAGGTACTCTATTGCTGCCATGAATTACCTCCACCAAAAAGAAACTTGGGGAGGAAAGGGTTTATTTTGATTACACTTCCATATCACAGCTCATCATGAAGAGAATCCAGACAGAAACTTAAACAAGGCAGGAACCTGGAGACAGGAGCTGATGAAGAAGCTGTGAAGGATTGCTGCTTACTGGTTTGCTTCCCATGGCTTGTTCAATGTGCTTTCTTATAGAACCTAGGATCACCAGCCAGGGATGTCACCACCTTCAATGGCCTGGATCCTCCCCATCAATCACTAATCTAAAAAGTGGTCTACAGGCTTGCCTACAGTCCAATCTTATGATGGCGTCTTCTAATTGATATTCCCTCCTCTCAGATGACTTTAGCTTGTGTCAAGTTGACATAGAACTACCCAACACAGTACTTGTCTTAACTGGTATTATATTGCTGTGAAGAACACCATGACCATAACAAGTCTTATAAAAGAAAACATTTAACTGAGGCTGGCTTAGAGTTTCAGAGGTTTAGTCCATTGTCATCATGGTGGGGACCATGGTGGTGTGTAGGCAGACGTGGTGCTGGAGAGGTAGATGAGAGTTCTACAGCCAGATCAGAGGGTATCAGGAAGAGTCAGAGACTCTGGGCCTGTTTTGGGCTTTTGAAACCTCAAAACCCTTCTCTAGTGACTCACTTCCTCCAACAAAGTCACACCTCTTAATCCTTTCAAATAGTGCCACTTCCTGGTGATCACATATTCAAATCTAGGAGCCATTCTCATTTAAATAACCACAGAGAACATCCCAAATTTCTTTCTGTTCTTGACTGCTTTTATTATTTATATCACATGATCAGAGGATCTATTTTGTATGATTTCAACCATTTTCAAATTTTTGGGCCTTGTTTTATGGCATAACATGTGGTCTATCATGAATAATGTTTCATATTTGAAAACAGACAGTTTGTATAGGACCAAGGATGTGGCTCAGCTGTTGCCCAGTGTGTCTAAGGTTCCAGATTTGTTCCCAGTACAGAAAAGATCAGATAATCCTGCGGTTTTTATCTATAATTCTAGTCATGTCTTCTAGGTTCCAGTTTATCTTCTGCCTACCTGTTCTATCCATTAAAGTGGAATGTAGGGTTGAGATATAGCACAGTTAGCAGAGTACCTCTCCAACATAGGCAAAGCCCTAGGTTAGATTCCCTCATCACTATATAAAGCTAAACCTTGGTACATGCCAGTATCCCCAGTACCAGGAACATAAAGGCAGGAGGATCAGAAATTCAAGGTTATCCTTGGCTACATAGCAAGATTAAAATCAGTCTAGAGTACAGAAGACAATGTCTCAAAGTGGCGGGGGGAAATTTAGAAATCTCCAACTAATTTTGTTGGATTGCCTATTTGTCTCTTCAGCTCTACTGGGTTTTACTTAATATATTTAGGGGTCTATGATTAAGTACCTGTACTAGTAAGCAAAAACAGTAAGATGAAATTATTACTACAGCACTGGATAAATGCCTCAATAGTTAAGAGCATGGTCTGCTCTTCCAAAGGTCCTGAGTTCAAATTCCAGCAACTACATGACATCTCACAACTATCTATAATGGCATCTATGCCCTCTTCTGCATACAGGCATACAGACAGACAGAGCACTCATATAAAAAAAAATCTTTTTTAAGAAGAAATAAGTTATTTCTACAGTTAGAGAACTTTATTGTTGTTGGTTTTTGGTTTTCTCCCCTTTTTGGTATTTTGTGATAAAGTCTCAGTATGTAGCTCTGGCTGGCCAGGAATTCACTATGTGCCCAGGCTGGCCTTGAACTTGTAGCTTTCCTCCTGCCTCCACCTCTGCCTCTGCCCCTGACCCTGACCCTAACCCTGCCTCCTGTGTGTTGGGATAATGGTCATGTACCACCACCACACTTAGTTTAAGAACACTTTTAAACGGTCAGAAGTAGAGGAAAGAAAGAAAAAGATTAAAGCTTAAATAAATGAAACAGAAACAGAAAATCAAAAAAAACAAAAAAGTTCTTCTTTGTAAAGATAATAAAATTAGTTAATAAAATTAACTAAGCTATAGCTAAACTGACCAAAACTAAACATATAGGTTAAAACAAGAAAAATAGTCAGGTTACTAAAATCAGGAAGGAAGGAGGAAACATCACTACTTACCTTTCCGAAATAAGAATTCCAAGGTAGTGATATCTTTCTAGTAACTTAGCCATTTGGATTTCTGTTGGGGAAGCATGTCTCTCTGCCAAGCTTCTGGTATGATCTACACTGTTCTGTTTCTTTGTATCTCTTTAAATTTCTCACTGGAAACTGGGCGAGTCAAATAATGCCACTGACAGTTCTAGAGACAGGATTTGTTGCTGCTGCTTTGTTTTTGTGGCTGCAGCTGCTGCTATATTTGTTGTCATTGTCTTTCCTGAACTGATTTTGAAGTCTTTATCCTTTGGCATGTATGACCTCTGAAGTCTCTGGCTAGCTTCACAGTCAAATAACAAAACAGAGATTTCCATGGAGATCTTTACATTCCTGCTAGGTGCCCCACCTTTACTGAGAGTGCTGTACCTATTGCCTTTAGCAATAGCAAGCTAGACCTCTAACCTAGAATTCACTTCCTGTTTGAGCAGAGCCTCAAGGCAAACCAAGAGGTGAGAGATGCACAACTGGTTAAGTGTGCTGCTAGGAGACCCCGTTGGAAGAGCTGCTAAAACATCCCTCTGGACATCTCTAGATATTCTTCATAAATTTTGGCCAGTCTGTCTTTTGCTTAAATGAATAAAACCACGAGGCAACTGCAACTTAAAATTACCACTGACTGTCTGAGGCTGTCCCATTGATTTGCATACAGGATCTCCCAGCCCCCAGAGTTCCCAGGGGACTGGACCACCAACCAAAGAGAACACTTGAAGGGATGGCTCCGCCGTGTATGTGGCGCCGAGGACATCAGTGAGAAGAGTGGCCCTTGGTCCTGTGGGGGTTCGATGCCCCAGTGTAGGGAAATGCCAGGGCAGGAAGTGGGGAGTGGGAGGATGGGTGGGGCAGCACACTCATAGAGGCAGCGGGAGGGGGAATGGGATAGGGGGTTTCCAGAGGGGAGACCTGCAAAGGGGATAACATTTGAAATGTAAATAAAGAAAATATAAAATAAAAGGAAAAACAGAAGAAGAAGCTGGAAACCTGCCTATCACCTGCAGATTACTGCAGACCAGTGGGTCTGAGGTTTCAAGGCTGGAAGTGGAAAAGGGTTAAAATACGACTCATTAGATACCACTATGCTCACGGCTCCTGCGACAGTCAGCCATTTCTCTAGGAGACAGGCAGCAGAATCATTTCGTGGATTGATATATCTTTGGTTCATTTCTAGATTTCTGGAAAACTTTGATTTTGAACATTTTTCTAATGGCCTCTTGTTTTACCATCCAGGAAGTACTTCTTCCTGCTCTGATATTCTTCTCACATTTCTTTACTAGTCCCCTGGGGCTCTGGAAGAGAAGTAACCCAACATGGGAATGGAGCCTCTGCGGAACTGGGATGACATTGCCTAAAGAAATTAAAATGGAACTACAAGATCCAGGAATTTAACTTCCAGTAATACCTAAGGAGAGGGCTCCACGTGAAGACCCCCCCCACCCACCCCCCGTTCTTCTAACTTCATGGCAGCATTAGTCATGCAATGAAAACAAGTGTCCAATAACCAACAGTGGATAATGAAACAACAGTACGTATACACAGTAAGGCATTTCTCACCCGCATTTGACACAACATGGATGAAATCAGAACACATCATGCTGAAAAAATGTGTAGCACAAAGATAAAAATATTAGCTGGGCATGGTGACAAATGCCTTTAATCCAGCACTTAGGAGGCAGAGGCAGGCAGATTTGAAACCAGCCTGTCTACATAGTGAGTTCCAGGAGAGCCAAGGCTATGTAGAGACCCTGTCTCAAAACACAAAAGAACAAAACAAAAATAACAACAACAACAAAAAATCAGCCAAGAAGTGCTCTTAATCTCAGCACTCAGGAGGCAGAGGCGGGAGAAAGAAGCTCTGAGTTCGAGGCCAGCCTGGTCTACAGAGCAATTCCAAGATAGCCAGGTCTACATAGAGAAACCCTGTCTTGAAAAAAAAACGGCCAGCAGTGGCACCGCTCTGGAGTCTGAGGTGGCCGTCTGTCTGTCTCTCTCGACTGAGTTTGAATCCTGCCTGTGCTTGCTCACAGGGGAAAAAAAAAAAAAAAAAAAGTCAGGCAGTGGTGGCTCACGCCTTTAATCCCAGCACTTGGGAGGCAGAGGCAGGCGGATTTCTGAGTTCAAGGCCAGCCTGGTCTACAGAGTGAGTTCCAGGACAGCCAGGGCTATACAGAGAAACCTTTTCTCGAAAAACCAAAAAAAAACAAACAAAAAAAAAAAAAAAAAAAAAAAAAAGATAAAAATATTGCATGACCTCACTCACTTCTGTGTAGAATCTTTTTTTTTTTTCCACAGAGATAAAGGATAAAATAGTGCTTACAGAGACTGGGGAAATGACTCATCATTAAGATGCGGGCTGCATAAGCATGAAAGTCTGAACCTGGGTCTCCAGCACCCATGGAAAGCTGAGCATATGTACCTGTAACTCAGCACAGGAGACTAGGAAGATCCCTGGAGATCAATAACCAGTCATCCTAACAGTGAGAGACACTGTCTGAAAGAATAAGATGGAGACCAAGTAATAGAAAACAACACCCAGCACCAACCCCTGGCTTCAACACACCATACCACACACACACACACACACACACACACACACACCCTGGCCTCAACACACCCATCTGCACAAATACACACACCACACCCTGGCTTCAATACACCTATCTTCACAAACACACACACACCCTGGCTTCAACACACCCATCTGCACAAATACACATGCACACATACTCCTGGACTTTACTATGTAAACCGGACCAGCCTGGAACTCACAGAGATTCTCTTGCCTCTACCTCCAGAGTGCTAGTATCAAAGGCATGAGCCACCACATGCAGCACTCAAAACATTAAAATCTTGGTTACCCCAGTGGAGGGAGGAAATGAGGATATGTAGGTTAAAGGCTATAAAATAACAGACTAGTTCTACTAGTTTGGAGATCCAATACCCAACATGAAGTCTATAGTTAATATAATTTTGTATTCACAGACTTTGCCAATTAATAGATTTTATCTGCTCTTGTCACATCAAAAGGAAAACCTGTTAAGTGACAGACAGTTCAACTTGCTTCACTACAGTAGCCATGTTACTCTCCAGATGTACATACCATATGCTGTATATCTTAATATACACAATAAAATTTACATTATGAATTAGAGAGACAGAGAATCAACCCAAAAGAAAAGATCTCATCAAGGATTTGGTCAGCCTTCATCAGACTACAGAGCTAAAAAGCCTTAGCATATCCCAATCTCCCCAGAGTTCTGTCAAGGGAGGGAAGAACAGCTGTTACATCCTGAGGCCGGAGTCAGCTCTGAGGGCTACCTCAGAGCCAGAGCTAGCCTGGAATACAGAGCAAGGTGAAAAACTCTTGTGCTGTTGGTAAACTGGTCCCTGAGTTTGTTACTTGCTGCTTGTGATACAGTTCATGCCTGTCTTGAAAGGGGAAACAGTTTCCAGAATCATGAGCAACATTTACAACTGCCGAAGCTGATTTCACATTCCATCCAGAAACTGGTTGTGGCAGGCAGGCCAACTAGACTTTGGAGAGATAGAGAACTAAATGTCTTTTTTTTTTTTGGTCACAGAACTAAATGTCTTATATTTACATGTTGTAGATATATTTAAAATTAAGTAATGTCAGCAGGGAGTCACTCAATAATGCTGTAATTTAGATGTTTATTTTCAACCAAAAGCATTTTTGTTTGTTTAAAAACTTTTTATTTAGGCAGGGTCTCACTAGGTAGCCCTGGCTGGCCTGGTAGTTGACTATGTAGACCAGGCTAGCCTAGAATTAGCTTTCTAGACCAAGCTGGCCTCAAACCCACAGAGATACTTCTGCCTCTTAAATTTCTTATTTTATGTATATATACCTGTGTGTGTGTGTGTGTGTGTGTGTGTGTGTGTGTGTTGTGTGGTACGTGGGGGTGGGGGGAGTCTGAATGCCACATATGCACAGAGGCCAGAAGAGAAAGTTGGATTCCATGGAGTTACAGATGGTTGTGAGCTGCCCCATGTGGATGTTGGTAACCAAACTAGGATCCTCTGCTGAGCCATCTCTCCAGCTCTCCAAACAAATTTTGGTTTGGTTTGGTTTGGTTTGGTTTGGTTTGGTTTGGTTTGGTTTGGTTTGGTTTGGTTTGGTTTGGTTTGGTTTGGTTTGGTTTGGTTTTGAGATATGGTCTCACCCTTTAACCCTGGCTGGACTGGAACTCTCTATATGAACCAGGCTGGCTTCTTCTGCCTGGGACAAGAATACTGAGCTTGAGAGTATGAGCCACCAGAGCTGGCCAAAATTTTTAATACAACAATAATTTTTAATAAATACACAGTGATGAATCTTCACTATCAACCTTACTGACTTTAGAATCTGTGGAACACATCTCTAACTTGTCTCTTGGAGAATTTTCAGATAAGTTTAACTAGAGAAGGAGGATTCATACTGAATATGTGTGGCATCATCCCACGGGCTGGGGTTCCTGACTGAATAAAAAGGAGACGTATGGAACACTAGCACCCAACTCTGCTTCCTGACAGCGGGCTCAGTGTGACCGGCTGCCTCGTGCTTGTAGTACCATGCCTGCGTTGAATCATGGTACACCGCATCCTTTCTTCCTTAGACTGAGTCAGAATCAACTCCTCCTTCCTTAAGCTGCTTTCCTTGGACATTTTGTTACAATGAGAAAAATGACTAATACGAAACTCAATGGTAATGTGCCTCTGTTAACATTGGCAGAGTTGCCTGAGGCCCTTCATAGGAGGGCCCCCTATAGGAGGAAAGGGGTAAGAATTCAGGTAAGTTAGCCTCATTCTTTCCTGCCAGGATAGTCCCCCTCAGACCTCTGACAGTCTCTGGCAATGCCACAAAATGTTCATGATCACATGGAACTTCTTGTCAACTTTCTTTTTTTTTTTTTTTGGTTTTTCGAGACAGGGTTTCTCTGTGTAGCCCTGGCTGTCCTGGAACTCACTCTGTAGACCAGGCTGACCCCGAACTCAGTAATCCGCCTGCCTCTGCCTCCCCAGTGCTGGGATTAAAGGCGTGCGCCACCACCGCCCGGCTTTCTCGTCAACTTTCAAAGTCGTGAATTCCTTTACATCAGCTTCCACGATGAAGTGACGACCTGCAAAGAGAACGGTGGGCTCTAATTGTCATGTGGCCCATGATTGAATGTTGGATCTTCCTTGCAAACTCATGGAGAGTAGGAAAGTATGTCTTCCCAACCCTGTCTGTATTGTAGTCCTATTGGTATCCTGCCTGGAATAAGTTGTCCCTGTACACTGCTCCTTTCTTGTCTGGCCCAGGGAACGACCACAGAGCACTGCAAAATGAGACTAGAAGTTGTGTCCACTTGGGAGGCAGAGGCAGGCGGATTTCTGAGTTCAAGGCCAGCCTGGTCTACCGAGCGAGTTCCAGGACAGCCCGGACTACACAGAGAAACCCTGTCTCGAAAAACACCAAAAAAAAAAAAAAAAAAAAAAAAAAAGAAGTTGTGTCCTTCCCTACATAACCTGTTCTCTGCATCACATATCACACACGCAAAAGTGCCTCTGCACATCCGGGCTTAAGAACAGAGTTTTATATAGACTTTTTCTCTCTCTCGATCCATGACCAAGCTCCAGATATTTGCCAAATCATGCCAGAACTCTCTCTGACCATATTTCATCAGATCCTACCTAAGTGGAGAGGAGCTATCTCCAGTTCCACATTTGACGTAGACAGATGTTGTGTGTTGCAGCCAGGCCATCCAAGAAGCAAACACACTTCGTCACAGCACAGATTAATTTTTCACCCAAGTCAATAAAACTTAGTTTTATATTAAGAAATCATGTATCATTTTGTTTCTGTTTTTGTTACTTGAGATAGTTTCTCTGTGTAGCCCTGGCTATCCCTGATCTCAATTTGTAGGCCAGGCTGGCCTCAAACTTAGAGGTCCACCTGCTTCTACCTCCTGAGTGCTGGGATTCAAAGTGTGTAAGTGTGTGCCACCACTGCCAGGCTCTAGAAATCCTGTATCATTCCTAATGTTAAGATATGTACCCTGAGCCAGGCAGTGGTGTCGCACACCTTTAATCCCAGCACTTGGGAGGCAGAGGCAGGCAGATTTCTGAGTTCGAGGCCAACCTGGTCTACAGAGTGAGTTCCAGGACAGCCAGGGCTACACAGAGAAATCTTGTCTCGGAAAAAAAAAAAAAAGATATGTACCCTATTCCTCTCAGGATATCAACCCTAATGTCACTGAATTAAGTTGAGTTGCTTGATTGAGTATTGTAGGCCTCTCAGGGTCTTCCAGGCCATAGGTACAAACTCCAAACTCTGATCCACGCTGTATCCTTCTCTTTGACAAAAGGGAGAATGGAGTTACAGCATGTCCTCACACATGCAGTACATCCTGTCTTAACTCATATCTGTTTAATACAATTATTTTTGCTAATAAAACATTATCTTAGAACTCAAAAGAGCAACAGGCAGGAGTCAGGCACTACACACAAAAATATTTAACGTGAGACACACACAAGGTGCTGGGAAGCCGTGAGCTCTCCATGCTTCTTCCTTATGCTCCTGTGAGTGCCCTCACGACCAAAGGAAACATCCATCCCTTTGAAATGTGCAAGTATTGCCTTGGATTACAAGGACGATATTTGCTCTGGGTGTTTACTATCCCAACCTTTAACCCAATCCTAAGCCTTGCCCCATTCCAGTTGGTCACTGATCCCTGACCTTCCAAGTTGATGGCCCAGCTCCAGTCCCAGCCCCAAGTCCACACCTTGTGAAATTCCTGGCCTGACCTATGCTCATTGACCAGGCCCTTCCTACCATTCCATCTAGAAATCTACTGATCCTAGCCTGCCTAATTTTGGCTAGACTTTACATGAACCCCAAAGCTGAAAAGAATGAGATATGAGAAACTGAAGGATGTTTCCATCTGAACAGTGAGGGGCAGTAACAGGAGACGTGGGCAAAGGCCGACAAGTGAGTGCCTGGCTTTGTGGGCAGCAGCAAGGAGCTCAGGTTTTGTGTTCAAGACAGTGGGAATCCACTAGAGTGGATAGAAGAGAAGGTGGAAATGAAGAAGTCAATCACCAGGCAGTTACAGAAGGCCAGCCAAAGGAGGATGACAGCCTGGTAAGAGTATCTCAGTGATGATAAAAGATAACACTACCAAATCAAGAAACAGAGCTATCAGGGCTTAGGGACAGCTCACATGTGGAACTGAAGGAGTCCTGCTAGAGTCTTCCTGAGTATCCAGCTATAAGTGTGTATTATACTGTACACCATTTATACAGGACTGAGACTAAACCACAGAGTTGTGTGCATTCTAACTAAGCAAGCACTCTACAACCCAGCCACATCCTCAGAACAATACTGTATCTGAATTTTAATAACATGTCCTTTAAAAGAGAAAGAGACCTGATGAGATGACTCAGCCAGTAAAGGTTACTCCCACCAAAACCAACAACTTGTATTCGACACCCAGGACCAAATGGTAGAAGAACTAACCCTCACAAGTTGTCCTTTGACCTCCACATTTGTACCTTGGCATGTGCACATGCTCGTGCACACATCCACAAAATGTGAGTTAAAAAATTAATTTTAAAAATGTAATAAAGAGAAGATGTGTTGAATCCTCAGGAGACTTGAGGCCCCTGGGGAAGGGAGAGGCCTGGTGGGAGAGAGCACCCTCTCAGAGGCAAGGGAGAGGAGGAATGAGATGAGGAACTATGGGAGGGAGGGATTGGGGGAGGGGGACAGTAAATGGAATGTAAATAAATAAAATATTAATAAAAGAACGAAAAAAAGAAAGTAACTGGTAATCTTTTTTTTTTTTTTTTTTTTTTTTTTTGGTTTTTCCAGACAGGGTTTCTCTGTGTAGCCCTGGCTGTCCTAGAACTCACTCTGTAGACCAGGCTGGCCTCGAACTTAGAAATCTGCCTGCCTCTGCCTCCCAAGTGCTGGGATTAAAGTCGTGCGCCACCGCTGCCTGGCTACTGGTAACTATTTTTTAAAAAGAAATAAATAGTAAAGTTTGAGGGAAAATAGAGGTGTGTAGGTAAAATGATATGATGTTCAGGATGTGTTTATGAAGCTGTTCTGCAGGTGTGATACGGCCATTGAGTTTTTAGTGGAGGCTATGCATGTGTAGGGCAGACCTAAATAGGAAATAGGAAATTCTTTCTCTTGACTTTGCTATTATTGTGAGACTGTCTTTTTAAAATGATCTATGTAGCCCAACATGGTGGTACACACCTTTATATTCAGCACTCGGTGGCAAGGGCAAGTGAATCACTGAGGTCAAAGCCAGCCTGCTTTACAGAAGGAGTTCCAGGGCAGCCAGGGCTACATAGAGAAAGCTTGAATCAGAGAGAGAGAGAGAGAGAGAGAGAGAGAGAGAGAGAGGAGAGAGAGAATTTAGTAAAGTGACTACATAAAAAAAAAGTTATACAAAACTCAAAAGTGAGGATAAATGAAGCAACAGTTATATAAAACAACAAAAAAAACTTTTATAATAAGTAACAGAAAGATGATAAACCTGGCATGGTGATGCACCCTCTAAGCCAAGCACTCAGGAGGCAGAGACAGGCTGTTCTCTGAATTCAAGGCCACCCTTGTCTTGGCTACAGAGCAAGTTCCAGGACAGCCAGGGCTACACAGAGAAATGAGGCCTGCATGGGTCTATCCAGTTCCTCTGTATAGGAGTGGTGTCAGTTAGTTTGTTATTTTTGTAGAACTCCTAACTGTAGGAGCAGGTGCATCTCTGGGTCTTTTGCCTGCTCTTGGGACTCTTCCTCTTATTGGGTTGAATTTCAACTTCGGTGTGAGGGTCCTTGACTTACCTTATTATATTTGTTTTGTCATATTAGGTTGTTGTCTCTTGAAGGCCTGCTCTTTTCTAATGGGAGATGGAGGGGGAGGTCAGGGGACACTGGAAGAAGTGGAGGGAGGGGAAAGTGGTCAGGATGTTCTGTATGAGAAAAGAATCTATTTTCAGTGAAAGCGTAGATAGATAGATAGATAGATAGATAGATAGATAGATAGATAGATAGATAGATTAAAAAATTTTCTTATTGGGATGAGGGGCATGTGTCACCTGGTTTCTTGGGTTCTAGAAGCAGGACCACCACATGCCAAGTGAGCACTCTGACCATTGAGCCCCAGCCATGGCCAATACTTATTATATTCAACCACTTTCTTTGGGACTGAGAATATAACTCAGTGGTGGAGCAGTTACCTAACAAAAATTTAACCCTACCCAGCCCAGCACATCAACAACAAGAAAGAAAGAGAGGAGGAGGAATAAGAAGGAAGGAGGAGGAGGAGGAAGAAAAGGAGGAGGAGGAGGAGGAGGAGGAGGAGGAGGAGGAGGAGGAGGAGGAGGAGGAGAAGGAGAAGGAGAAGGAGAAGGAGAAGGAGAAGAAAGGAAAATGGCCACTGCTGCTGCTATGCAGCCCTCAAGACTGTCCACAAGGACTTACTGAGACACTAAGGGAAGCTTCAGGCATACGAGGAAAAAGGAAATCAGTACCTAGTGGTTTGTACTAGGATGCTGTGAGACACACACACCCCTGCATCAGTAACAACCCTGATCTGCTCCTGAAGCTTTACTGTACTGAGTTGTCACCAGGTTCCCAAGGACTCTTGGGGCAGCTTCTCGATCCTTACCCCTACTCTCCATAGGTCATACAAATGCAGGAGCAGGGCAGGGCACTGGAAGTCACATAAGGACCTCACACATCTTCTTTCTTCTTGTTTGATACATGAGAACATTCCTAAGAGGTCACAGAGCTCATAGACAAGCCAGGGCTAACCTTGGGTCTCCAGACTCTTTTGCTTCCTACCTGCCCTTCTTTCATCTTTCCTTCCTTGTCTCTCTTTTTTCTTCTATTTATGGAGCCTGGAGGCCTTTAATTTGAAATGAGTATTCAGCTCAAAAAAAATGTCTTCTTAGAGCCAGTGAGATGGTTGAGCTAGCTAAAGTCCTTTCTGTACAAGTCTGCAGACCTGGACCCCCAGAACCTACGTAAAGGTGCAAGGAAAGAACCAACTCCACAGTGTTGTTCTCTGACCTCCACATGCTCACACACACACATGCATATGTACGTGCATACATGCACACACACACTCACACTCATAACATTAAAAAAAAAAAAAAAAAAAAAAAGCCAGAGTCTGTTGAGATGAATCAGCAGGTAAAGGTGTTTGCTGACAAACTGGACAACCTGAATTCAGTCCTTAGTACTCATGTGGTGGATGGACAGAACCAACTCCCACAAGTAGTCATTTGACCTCCACAACTGCACCATAGCACAAATACACTCAAGAGCATGCGTGCAACGCACACAGGCATACATACATAAAATTTTAAATTAATATTTTCCGGATATTTTTTAAGTGTCCTCTTTCAGTTCCTGGCCTTGAGCACAGCAGACCAGCACTCTGCTGCTGAGGCCCGTCTCCAGCTTTAGAGCCTTTCTTCTGACCAGTAACCTCCCTCCTTCTCATAACCATGAGGCCTAATCCTGTACATTCTATTTGACCATCATTTAGGACAAAGGTATTTTGCTGATTATAAAAATCCCCGAGGGTGTTTCTGGCTTGCACAACCTGAGAACAGTGAGTGAGTCAACTCTGCTTCCAGCCTTTGGCCCCCATGAGGCTGTGATTTGAAACATGCCCCGCATCTGGCCCCCTTCCTGCTCCCTCTGAGACAAGCCAACATACTCAGTTATCTTCTATAACACAGTAACATAGGCACTGCCTTGATCCTTCACCGACATAAAACTTGTTGAAGAGCAGTGCCACGTGTGACCCATGCTTCTGGAGGAATCCCATACGGTGCACATGCTCCACCCAGTAAAAGAATTACCAGGCAGGAGGCAAAGAGCAAAGTCCTGTCAGAGGAGGAGGGGAGCCTGGACAGAGGCAAAACTTCAGTGTTCCGCGAGACACACCATCAGGACCTGGTATCATGGATGCCCTGGTTCCATTTCTGCAGCTGCTGGTGCTGCTCCTGACTCTACCTCTGCACCTACTGGCTCTGCTGGGCTTCTGGCAACCTATATGCAAAACCTACTTCCCCTACTTAATGGCCACACTAACAGCCAAGTCCCACAAAAAGATGGAAGGCAAGAAACGGGAACTATTTAGTCAGATAAAAGATCTTAAGGGGACTTCTGGCAACGGCAATGTGGCCCTGTTGGAGCTGGGCTGTGGCACCGGTGCCAACTTCGAGTTCTACCCAGCTGGCTGCAAGGTCACCTGCGTGGACCCAAACCCCAACTTTGAGAAGTTCCTGACAAAGAGCATGGCTGAGAACAGGCACCTCCAATACGAGCGCTTCATTGTGGCTTATGGAGAGAACATGAAACAACTGGCTGACAACTCCATGGATGTGGTGGTCTGTACCCTGGTGCTATGTTCTGTGCAGAGCCCCAAAAAGGTCCTGCAGGAAGTCAAAAGAGTCCTGAGGCCGGTGAGTAGACTAGGAAGGGTATGGGCCTAGAGCAGGTAAACATAGCATGGGCAACTCCAGAGGAGGCTGATGTAGCCCACCATCTGACATCTGAATACAACATCAGAATGGCCTATTAGGCCTGTGCATCTGCTGGGGGATGGGAGATCTGACTATGAAGGGGCACAATAGGGTGCTATGGAAACACAAGGGTGTGAGGAGAGCTAGGGAAGATACCGAAGGCAGTGAAGTTTAAATTGATGTCTGAGAAGTTATCATGGTGTGGAGGAGGTGGGGGGAATAAAGGTATTCTAGTGGAGGATGGGGGGGGATAAAACTCTTCAAGAAGTGTTAGGGGGCGTTGAGTCTATGAGACTTTGAGCAGGGTGTGGAAAGAGAGGAATTTAGGAAAATTTCCAAAGTTTCTGACTTGCACAACTGAACGGGGCATGGATGAATCGTCCACTTGCTGAAAGGGAAAAACTGTTCCGGACGTGCTGGGTCTCAGGAGCCACTAAGACATCCATGCAGAGAAGCCACGTGGGTTGTTAGAAGTTAAGGTCTGGAAGTCAGGACTAGATGTGGTCTAGAGAATGAGCTGTGGACCGACCGTGTGACTTTTCAGTGGACAAATTCCCTAGGAAGAGTATACTGCAGGAAAGGACTTGAAGTTCTGTTGTAATCAGAAGCCCTGGGATGTCTGGGTTATGCTGGACACCAGAATCTCAGGAGAGGCTGGGATCCCATCTCTATCTAGCAGATGTATCTAAGCCCCAGCCTCAGGTCAACTATGAAAGTAGCCCAACACAAATTTGTAAATGTCTTTAAAATACAATAAGATGTTTTTGTGACTTTCTGTAACTTAACCACAAAATAGCTAGGTACACACCTTTAATTCCAGCACTTGGGAGGCAGAGGCAGACAGATCTCTGAGTTTGAGGCCAGCCTGGTCTTCAGGTGAGTTCCAGAGCAGCCAGGGCTACACAGAGAAACCCTGTCTTGAAAAAGCTTAATCACAGATTTCTTGAGCACAAACAGGTAGATAACAAGTATCATGTCACAATGCTCCAAGGTTACACACCTGGAAGTCCTCTCAGTTGCCCCTGTTCCTTACTGCATAGTATTCCTAGTAATTCTATATGAACTTTCCTTCCCCTGTCATGGCCACCCAGTTACCAGACGCTCCTTGTATGCACTGGAGGAGGCAGAAGCTAGACATACAGGTAATGTCTGGAGTCATTTGTTCCATAAACTCTTAGGGCAGAGATTGGAAGCCGGCAGTGGTGGCGCACACCTTTAATCCCAGCCTTGGGAGGCAGAGGCAGGCGGATTTCTGAGTTCGAGGCCAGCCTGGTCTACAGAGTGAGTGAGTTCCAGGACAGCCTGGGCTACACAGAGAAACCCTGTCTCGAAAAAACAAAACAAAACAAAAAAAGAGATTGGACAAGCTGGGTCTGAGAGAAGGAAGAGAACTGAGACAAAAAGAGCAAGATAGTGCAGATAAATGTTCTTAACGCCCTCCCTCCTTCTTTCTTTCCTCCCTTCCTCCCTCCCTCACTCCCTCCCTCCCTCCCAGGGAGGCTTGCTGTTCTTCTGGGAGCATGTGACTGAGCCTCAGGGAAGCAAAGCCTTCCTGTGGCAGCGAGTTCTAGAGCCTACCTGGAAACACATCGGAGATGGCTGCCACCTCACCAGAGAGACCTGGAAAGACATTGAGAGGGCACAGTTCTCTGAAGTCCAACTGGAATGGCAGCCCCCTCCCTTTAAGTGGTTGCCTGTTGGACCCCACATCATGGGAAAAGCTGTGAAATAACTCTCCCCAAGGAGGCCATCTGATCTCCCTATCTGCAGCCAGAAGCCACCCCAGTATTTCTAAGGAAGGGTCAGGTAAAGCATGAGAGAGACTCTCAGCACTGCTGCTGCCTCCAGGGTGATCATTAATCAGCTTCAGCCTTTCTCCACAGCGAGGTTTTCTTCCTGCTTTCTCCAGAGCAGAAAACTACACTGCAAAGCCCTGGACTTTACCCAACCCCCCTTTTAGGACCCTATTCTCCTTTCTCTTGCCCCTGTGGTAAAGTTCCCCCTGCCATCCTTCTGAAACTACACTATGTGCCTCTTGGGAACTAGTCCTGAGTCAATGCATGTATCCTCTGTCAGGCTACCTTGGCCTCCCTCCCCACTCTCAACTCTGTCCTGAGCTTTGGTGGAATGGAGAGCAGAAAAACCTCAGGATGAGAAAGCAGTACTCAATAAAGCAGCCAGTTGTTTTTATTGTCAAATACTTTTTAATAAATAGACAAAACCACTGGATTGGTACAGCACACTAAGGCCAGAGGACAGGGAAGACTTAGGAGGGAAGGGCCCCTGAGACAGTGACACAATCTCTTCCCTGACCCTCTGTCTAAGGCACTTTGGGGAAGACAGGGTGGACGAGAGAGGGAGCTCAGGGCCCCTTCTCCCCATCCTGCATCAGGACATGCCTGCCCTTCCAGCCACGCCCCCTCATCTCACAGCATTGTACAGGGAAGATGGAGGAGCGGGTCTCATGGTGGGAGAGATCTGCGCCCCTGAGAAAGCAGAGCCTGCCGTATTTCAATGCGATGCCGCAACCCACTCCACTATCGCCATCCCAAGGAGCCATCTTGGGAAAGGGTGGAAGGAACCCACAGGCTGGGCTTGGGACAGGAGAAGTTAGGCAGTAACTGGCACAGGATGTCCATCAGGACCCAGTTCAGGGTGCCAGTCGGAAGCCAGGATGGGGTGTGCATCGGAGCCTTCCCACTGGGAGTTGCCCCAGTTACTCCTCTGGATGGTGCCTGTCTTCTCCTCCTTGAACTGCTGCCGGTCTTCCCGAAGGATCTTCACTGCATGGTACTGGGGCACAGTGGCCTCGGGGTGCTTCGCCCGCTTGAAGAATCCCAGCTATAAAGACACCAAGCCAGATCATGAGGAGATTGCAGAACTGAGGTTCCTCGAAGCCCCTCACCATCTTGGGCTAGAAAGAACCAGCTGAAGCAAAAGTGAAGTAGGCTGGTCAGCATCCAGCATAGTGGGCAGCCCCTAGCTTGCTACCATCAGTACCAGGGTCCAAGGTTCTCATTCACAGCAAGAGGAAAACCAGAAGGAGACCCAAGGAGCAAAACCAAGGAAATCTCCTGTGGTCCCTGAAAGAGAAGCTTGAAGTTTAACATCAGGACCTCCCAAGCCTTCCTCTGCTACTCAAACTTCTTTAAAAACCTCAGTAGTGTCTCCTAGAATACAAAATCCAAGGGATAAACAGCCTTCTAGACCTCCCGCCCCTCCAGCCTCATATGCATATACCTGTGTGCTTGTATGCATCCCCTTAGGTCAGGTCCCTTGCATCCATGAATACAGAAGCTTAACCCCTCACCTACCAAGGTGGTGTTAGACCCCTTGCATATTAAAACTCCTTAGAGAATAGCCAAGACTCCTGCATGCTCAGACTGCACAGATCTCCTTGCACAATCATCTCTGCACACTCATTCCCACAGAAAAGACATGCATGGAACCACCCCCACATGCCTACATGCTCACACTCCTAGCCTACCCACTGTCTGTGCATGCTGGGCTATGTATGCTCACACTTAAAACCTCACCTTTCTAATTACTCCTTACCTCAGACACTAGGACCCTCACCTCCCTTGTACACACTTCTCTTCACCCTGCACATTCCTGACACACACGCACCCCTGCACATTCATGACCCCCACACCCCAATTCTGGGATCTGTACATAGACCCGCACACAGAAGCACATAGATATACACACACATTTGCATACACACATGCACACACAACAGTTACCCCACAGTCCCTGGACCCCCAGCCTCCATGGCCGAGGGCTGCACGGCCAGATGGGCTCGGTGATAGTTGGTTGGAAATGATGAGCTTGGACTGTTCCGACGGAAGAAGCCACACTGGGATGTTGAAGGATAAGGGGAGAGAGGCAGAGGATGGGAAGACTGAGGAGGCAGTGGACCTTTATATCTGTTCTGTGCGAGTAGTGGATGGGACAGGCATCCAGAGGCCAATCCTGAAGGCATTAATCGTCCCTAAGACTTGTTGAGCAAGTTCTCTACAGCATGTGGCTCATTGATGACACACACTTGTCAAATAACAGGTGGGAAAAGCAGTCTACAGAGCCCCAAGGGTGTGCTTGGTCATGCACCAGCCCCACATGTGGCATGTGGCTCAGGGAGTGAGCCCTGGTGGAGCATGAGGTCCCCTGCACTGACACGTGCATGTGTGTGCTTTTATGTTGAGCCGATAGGATTCTGTTACAGCTCTGTTCAGACAAGAATGGTTCCATGTGCGGCCCGGTATGCAGCTACCACTCAGTTCCAAGCAGCTCCCTGAGCTACTGCTCCACAGTCGTCCTTGATCACAGATTCCTTCCCAGCCTTTGCTGCCACAGTGTGGTTAAATCATACCATACTTCCCTATTCCTGTGGCTTTATCCATCGTGGTTCTTCTGGAGGTCTCACATCCTGGTCCTACCATTTCACCCTCTTCTAAGGCCTAGCTCAAGGGGAACGCCCTCTAATGCGTTCTCATTATCTCGACTCAACACCTTCCACCTTGCCCTCAACTACAAACCTTCAACTCCCACTGGACTACACAATCTTTGAGGACAAGGTCTGTACCAGAGACATATCCAGGGTAGATTGAGTTCCTGGTGCACACAGGGTAAGTGCTCAGTAGAGTCGCTAGATTGCAGGGGGCCATGCAAGAGGAACAGCAAAACAGCTCTAGAACTCATGGAATGCAGCCCATCAGTTGGCACAACCACCATGGATGTGCCTCGGAGAGGCAGAGCCCCAAGAACTCCGTGTCCTGAAGACTTGATGCTGTTTTGGAGTTTTGCCCTGTTTGTTGCCCTCCTGGTCATGACCTATGAGTTGTAGGAAAACTCTATGGGGGTCTCCAGCTCCTCACTGGGCAATATCATTGGCATTTACAATAATAATAATAGTAATTGATCTTTTCCAAGTATTGCTGCTGGATCAGATTAATGACCCAACCACCACCCTTAGAAAGAATTTAGAAATGTAGATTATTAGTAAAGTTAGGTTAAAATGTTTTTGTTACTGCCTTTGATGTAGAAAAATCTTGGGGAACAATTTAAAGTTCAGAAAGTCACACTCTTGGTAATTGAGTGAGAGTTTTTTTTTTTTTTGATTTTTTGGTTTTTTTGTTTTTTGTTTTTTGAGGCCAAAGAGTAAAAACAATGGCAGCCAGACTAGTACTAGCTGATGTGCTTTTCTTGCTAAGGACAGACTGGTGATCAAGATGATGATTAATTTCTTGTACCCATCTAAAAAACTATTGATGAGTGGGTGTGTACCCTGAGTATTTAAAGTAGAAACGACTAATTGTTTTTGTTATAAAAGCTTAGAATTGTGATTATTTTAAGATTTTTTTATAAGATTACTTTTGAAGATAAATAATAAAATAATTGATCTTTTTTTTTTTTTTTTTTGAACCACAAATTGCAGCCTCCCTGTAAGAGAACTGGCTGATAAAAACAACTTGTTTGTTTACCCTTTGTTAATCTATAACAAGTTATTAAACATGAATATACATGGGTCCTTGGGAATAATTTGGTTTTTCACCTGCAATACGTACAATGTTTAATCATGTAAGGGTATTGGGAACATGCTTTTTTTTTTTTTTTTTTAACATATAACTGATTGTAATTATTCACTTAAAGGAAAATAGAATGTAGGCTGGAGAGATGGCTCAGCCGTTAAAGGCTAGGCTCACAACCAAAAATATAAGAAAAATAGAATGTAATCACAGGATAATTTGTATATTGCTTGAAAGATTTTGCTGGGATATATAAGCTATAGGGGAAACATAAAGTTGTTGGAGTTTGTTGGAGCCTTGCTTCATCCACCAAGTGTGTGTGTGTGTGTACGTATATGTGTGTGCATGTATGTGTGTCTATATCTATGTGTGTGTATGTGTTTATGTATGTGTCTATGTGTGTATGTGTATGTGCTATGTGTATGTATATGTCCATGTATGTATGTGTGTATGTATCTATGTGTGTGTATGTATGCATGTGTGTGTGTGTTTCCTCGTCCTTTTCAGTAGCCTCAGAGAATTGTTTTACTCCCTCAAAGAAAAGTCTGCTGAGTGATTAATCGCCGGCTCCACACCCTCCTCAACAGTGTACCTGACCTGTCCAAGCTGGTCTTTGGCAAATGGCACCCACACAGGGATGAGTACATGTGTGGGTGAGAAGCTATCTACCTTGCTCTAATTCTAGTCCACACTGCTTCCATCCCTCCCCAAGCCTTACCTTCCAGAGCAGCAGCACTAGCAGGGCCAGAACTAGCAGCCCAGCCAACACTGCCAGGAGGATGACCCACCAGGGGACTCCTTCCGCAACCACGGCCACAGGGTCCAAGTACACCATCACTGGGATCTGAGAAACAAGAAGCTCAAAAGCTGAAGTGAGTGGGAAGGAGGAGAGTCCCTACCCACCCACCACATCCTCCAGCCCTGCAGCTCACCTCTGTGGATACCTCTCTGAGCCTCAAGTTCTTAATGGAGGATTTCACTGTGATGTTGGCTCGAACGATCACTTCCAAGGATTTCACGGCCATGTACTCCTAAGGGGTTAGGGAAGAGACTCCTTCTCAATGCTCACATTCCCCTCAACTCTCCCTAGCCACTGAGATTACAGACAGGATGGTGCCAAGGCAGAGGGTAAACTTGACTTTACAGAGTGCTGCGTTTGGATGGGAAAGGGGAAGAAGCAAACTCCAATGGGGCTCTTACAGAAGACGCCCAGTCTAGAACCCCAGTGGTGCCCTCACCTCCAGAAAGGTGCTGTTCCAGAGGCGGCCCCAGACGTGAAGCATGGCTACACGATCAAAGCTGTAGAGTGGGCAGCTAAATACCACACACTTGGCCGTGCCCTTGGCGCAGTCCTAGGAACAAGGATAGGCAGGACCCTGAGACGGCAGGCCCATGAGTTTGCCATCTCTTCCATGCTCTCTCATCTGACCTCAAACTCCAGGAAATCTTCCCAAGACAACCCTCTGGCCCAAAATAGTACCTACCTCAACTCTAGACTATTTGGCTTTGAAACACATTGGAGGGAGGGGAGGGGAGTTCTTTCACTTCCTAACAGCAGGCAGAGCGGCTTCCTGAGGTGATACCTACTCAACCTATTGTCTCAGTTATTGAGCATCCAGTAACTACCAGGCACTTACCTCAGTTAAGCTCCAAATTTTGAGACAGGGTCTCACTAGCCCAAGCTAGCCTCAACTTATCCTTCTACCTCGGCCACTATGTGCTGAGACTGCTCTGATGTACACCACTGTGCCTAGCATCAGTGTTTCTCAAAAAGAAGAAATTGAAGCTTAAGGAAGGCCACAAGCCCACTTCAGGTCACAGAGCTAGTGAAGCTATCCAGTGGTACCAGGTATGGTAGTACACACCTTTAATCCCAGCACTCAGGAAGCAGAGGCAGATGGATCTCTGTGAGTTCGAGGCCAGCCTGGCCTATATAGGGCATTCTAGGACAACCAAGACTACATAATGAGACTCTATTTCAAAGAGAGAGAGAGAGAGAGAGAGAGAGAGAAGGGAAGAGGGGAGGAGAGGGGAAAGGGAGGAGAAAAGAAGAGGGGAGGGAGAGAGGAGGGGAGGGGTAAGACAGGGAGGGGAAGCAAAGGGGAGGGAAGAAGAGGGGAAAAGAGGGGAGGAAGGGAATCAGTCTACTAGTGGAGCAGATGTTTGAAGTCAGATTCATATTTGGCAAAGCCTATTCTAAACTTAAACTCACTTAGGGAAAGGCTGCAACGAGTTACTGGAGCCAAGGAACTCACACTCTTCCTTCCAAGCCCAACTTCAACCCACTTGCCTAAAAGTTACCTTTAGTCACCATTCACAACACACACATAGACACATACACACACATACACACTCATATACACACACATACACACACACACACAAACACACATACATGCATACACATACACATACACACATATACATGCATATACATACACACACATACACACAAACATACACACATACACACACATATACACACATACACACACAAACACACATACATACACATACATACACACACACATACACACACATGCACTCACACATACATACAAGAATGGCTTGAGAGTGTTTGGAGTCCTTTTAAAAGTATGTTCTAAGTGGGGAGGGTGCATGCTGCTGCACTCATATGCTTTTATTTTAAATAAAAAGAATACAAAAGATGGAGATAGAGAGGTGGCTCAGCAGTTAAGAGCACTGGCTACATGTACAGAGAACCTGCATTCAGTTCCCAGAAGCCCACAACCATCCATAACTCCAGCTCTTGGGGCTCTGAAGCCTTCTTCTGACCTCCATAGGCAAGAGGTACACACATGATGCACATACAGAGGTTCAGGCAAAACACTCACAAACATAAGAGAAACCTTCCAAAAACATTTTTAAAGAATCTGAGATAATATATGAGATGAAATGAGCCAGGAACAGGTAGAAAAGTGTCACATGGTCACTCATGTGGCCTCTAAAAGAAGGCTCTGTGCATATGTGGGTCACATACCTATATGCAGGCAAAACACTGATACACATAAAAATAATAAAATTACTTTTTAAAAAAACAGAAAAGCAAATAGTAATAAAGCCAGGCACAGGGACACATGCCTGTAATTCTAGCATCTGAGAGGAAATCAAAAGGGTACAAATTGGAAGTGGAGGAATGTCTGGGCTACATAACAAGACATCTCTTCCCCTCTCAAGAGAATGAGGAGCTAGGCTGTAGTTCAGTAGTAGAGTGTTTGTCTGGCATCTACAAGGCCCTAGTTTGCTCTCCAGTCTTTCTAAGTAAAGAGGGAACACACTATATTTTATGGAATAATGTGGCACTTGGTTCTGAAATAAAAATAAATATAATTAATAAATAACTAGATCTAGTAGCACATGCTCGTAATCCTAGCACTGGGAAGGCTGAGTTAGGCTTGACATGAATTCGAGACTCTGTTTCTAAGCTAGGCAGAGAGTGGCGCATGCTTTTAATCCCAGCACTCAGGAGACAGAGGCAGGAAGATCTCTGTGAGTTCAAAGCCAATACAGAGCAAATTCCAGGACAGCCAAGGCTACACAAAGAAAACTCTGACTAGTAAAATCAAAGAGAGAGAGAAAACTCTTGTTTTAAATAAAGAAATCAAAGCAACCATTTCAAAGTGCTTGTTAACCAGGAGCCTCTCAGAGCTGCCGGCCCTGTGGGGAAGATGAAACTAGATGTATATATACCACTACAGCAGCTAATTCCAGACGCTTAGCTGCCTGTGTTCTTTAGCCTCAGGTATCAAAGAGGCATGGGAGGCTTCCACCCAGAAAAAGGACAGGATATGAGAGAGTACATCGACTGCTTACAGAGAACAGCCAATTATCTCCAGGGCTGTACTGCCCACATGGTCATGCCTGGGTTAACCTCCACCCACAGTGTCTCCAACTGATATCTGTACCACAATCTTACTGTCAGCACCATCCTAGGAGGAACAAGCATAGAGCTTCCAACAAACCTAGCTAAACGCCAAAACTACGTGGGAAAACGGGAAGCAAAACTGTTCCAAAAGGATAGCTTAGGGAACTTCAGGTGTATACCATAACCTTAATTACAATAACAGAATGGTGAACCCGGTGGCACATGCCTGTAATCCCAGCACTTAGAAGGTGCAGGCAAGAGGCTGAGTCCGTCCTAGCCCTTATAACATGTGATGTTATAAATGGACAGGATCAATTGCTTGGCTACCTAGTTGGCCTTGGAGTGGGCAGTGGGAGTTGCAGAGTCTGGGGTGTCAGGAACTCCCCGTGGGCACTCTCTCCCTCCAGCTAGATGCAAACTTGTCTGGCTGACTCATGGCTGGTGTTTGAGCACCTTGTCAGGCTGACTTCCACGGAAGCTCCCGGACATTTTGTGTACCTGTGAGGGCCCCTCTACCCCACATGCACCCCAGTGGCTGCAACTGTCCCCACTGCCTCACCAAAGTCATGTTTTTCTTCTCAGCAGAGGACACTGGCCACCAGGATGTGCTAGGCTCCACCTTCTCTGGAGGCTCCTGTGGCTCTGGCTGCCCCAGCTCTCGCCGCTTCCTGTCCCTGCTGTCCACATCCTAGACAGGGAAGAGGAAGGAGCAGAAAGGGTCCCTTCAAATACTGCAACTGTGAGGTGGTATCTCCACTCCACTACCCACACAGACTCCCCCAGCTGCATGACATCCCTCCCAAATCCCCCCACAAACAACCCCTGCCTGCCCTGCCTCTAAGCCTCACCAGGTGGAGGATGTTAGGTCTTGGAGAACAGATCCCTTTCCTCTCAGGCCCCTGTCCGTCCTCCAGCTCCACCGCATGGGATACAGCAGCCACTTCCCATTGGCGATCTCGTGGGGCCACATGATGTTGAGGAAAACAGAGCCCAGAGTATTGAGTGACTGGCCTTGATTGGAGACCTACGGACCCAAAGCAGTGTGAGGAAATGAAGTTCAGATACATCACAGAGAGAGGAGCAAAGCTGAGGGGAAGACTTCAGGAAACACAGTATCACCAAAGCTGCATAATCTAGATCAAACTGGGCATCATTCTTTCCTCATACCAAACAGGCAAAGCTGAGCATGTATGAGAGAGGATCTAGGTCAAGTCAGGGTGAAGTATTAAGGAAAGGTATAAACTCTGCCCAAGGCCCCATTCCAGCTGGAGCCTGAGCAGAGGGGCTTCCCTGAGTTCCCAGGGAACTCACACCAGCAGGAGAGCTGGCCTGTCCAGAGGATTCATTGAGACCCCTGCACCAGCATGTTCTTAGAGCCATCTACCCAGTGTAGAATCAATGGAACCCCTGGACCACCATGTGGGAAAGAACCCATACCTCTAGACATGTTTCAACAGCCTATCCTCTGCGCCAAGAAGAAAGGAGATAGAGGAGGGGCCACACGACAGGATGCTTACCGTGACCTCATATTTGACCTTGCTGCCCACATCCCTCTCAGACCGCATGGCACTTTCGCCCTTCACCTCGCCAGAGAAGAAGAGTTGCTGGGGAGTGGCCACCCTGGTTGTTGAGGGACAAGAAGGAGGGATAAAGAGGCCTGAGGTCCAGTCAAATGGAGTCAGGAGGTAAGGCAGAGTCCAAATCAGGGATGGGGAGTGGCAGAGGGGCCACACAAGCAACACTTACCTGAAATGGACAGCGGCAGTTCAATGAAGACATGAGCCCGGACCAAGACAGGATGCAGCTTCTGCTCACTGATCCTGACATGTGGGCATAGACATGTGTGGGCAGTTAGCACAGGAACCCCATGAGGCACCTGAAGCCTTTCTAAGTGACCCGACCTGCCCCGAGGCTTACGTGGCTAACAGCAGTTCCACCTCCAGCTCTGTGGTCTCAATGGTGATTCCAGAGGTGCTGAGGATGAGGTAAAAAGTGACCTGTCCAGTGCGGAATGACAGGTGAGTCAGGGGAGGGCTGGGTCTTAAGCATGGGCCACTCAAGGCACAAGCCAGATATGCCAACCTGAGCGCCTCTCTTCATAGGGTTCCCCAGCTCACACTCGACGTGAGAGGCGTTCTCATTGGACAAGCAGAGCGGCTTCTCCTGGATGGTGAGGGAAGGATAGGTCAGCTTGGGTTACTGAAACTCATAACTCCAGCCCTTGGAAGTCTGAGGCAGGAGGACTGACACAAGTTCAAGGTCAGGCTTTGGCTACATAGAGAAAGACATTGTCTCAAATATACATATGAACCAACCTTGGTAATTGGTAGTGCATGCCTTTAATTCTACCACTCTGGAGGCAGAGGCAGGTGGATCTCTATCAACTGAGGCCAGCCTGCTCTATATAGCAAGTTCCAGGCCAGCCAAGGCTACATAATATGACCCTATCTCACATATACACACACACACACACACAAAACAGAGACTATATTGGGAGAAAGAAGCAGTCTAAAGAGGAAAGTGGGAACAAGACAGGTTAATGGTTAATACTGGATGCAGAAAGACATATATGGAGGCTAGAGAGATGGCTCAGTGGTTAAGAGCACTGACTGCTCTTCCAGAGGTCCTGAGTTCAATTCCCAGCAACCACACGGTGGCTCACAACCATCTGTAATAAGATCTGATGCCCTCTGCTAGTGTGTCTGAAGACAGCAACAGGATGCTCACATAAAATAAATAAATAAATAAATAAATCATTTTTTAAGAAAAAGAAAGACATATGTCTTCTCTAAGAATATACATAAGCATAGAGGGACTATGTAGAGGGAGGAAAAAAGACAGTGTGGTGGTTTGAATAAGAACGTCTCCCATAGGCTCATAGATTTGAATGTTTAGTCATTAGGGAATGGCACTATTAGGAGGTGTTGCCTTGTTGAGATAGGTGTGGCCTTGTTGGAGTGGGTGTAGCCTTAAAGTGGGTGTGGCCTTGTTGCAGTAGGCATGCCCTTGTTGAAATTAGTGAGGCCTTGTTGGAGGAAGTGTGTCACTGGCTTTGAGGTTTCAAATGCTCAATCTGGGGCCAATCTTTCTTTCTCTCATCCTGCTGCCTACCAATCCGAATGTAGACTCTCCCCTACCTCTCCAGCACCTTTTCTACCTGTGTGCTACCATGCTTCCCACTATGGCAATAATGGCCTAAACCACCAAGCCTGTATGCCAGTCCCAATTAAGTGCTTTCCTACATGAGGGCCAAGTTCGGTAGTGTATGCCTTTAATCCCAGTGCTTTGGAGGCAGAGGCAGGTGGATCTCTGTGAGTTCAAGGCCAGTTGCATCTACAAATTGAGTTCTAGTACAGCCAGGGCTGTTACACAGGGAAACCCTGTGGGGGTGGAGGGGAGTTGCCATGATCACAGTGTCTCTTTCCAGCAATGGAACAATAGCTAAGATAGAGAGAGTATTGGAAATGATTATGACCAGATTAGCACACTGAAATACAAGTTTGAAGACATGATAAAAGGACCCATAATTACCCAAAAAATTCTCACAAAAGAAATAACAAAAGCAAAAAAAGAAAATTAAAGGACCCCACCCAGTGTGCCTCGTCCTGGGTTCTCACCACGGAGTCCAGAGCGCGTACTCCTGAGTAGTGCAGAGAAGCTGGGAGGGTGACCAGGAGCTGGGCTTCATGGGCGTCATCCCCATCCGCCTGAGGCCGGGCAGGGTCAGAAGGCAGGTTGGTGACTGTCAGCTCCAGGCCTATGAATGGCTGCCCGCTCAGTGCAAACAAGGCGGTCTTTCCATCCAGATCCCTGGGGGGTGAGACCCAACTTACTGTAGAGTCTGGGAGTCTCACCATCTCTCTTTTCCCAGACCCCAGTCAAATACACTCTGTCTCTCCTCCCACTCCAGGTCCCCCAAGCCAAAGCCAGCTCTTTCAGTGCGCCTCGATCCTTACGCTATAACTCCACTACTTTCTGACCTTGTATAACCAGCAAGGTCTCTGGGTCTCACTCTGCTCTCCATCCATAACATGGAGCCAGCCGTTCCTACCTCACAGCGGAGTGTGTAACACAGCGTCCACAAAACATATGACATTATATAGACTAGGAGAATCGTTATCACTGCTCAGGAGACTATGCTATGGTCCCATCCCTGATCCTCAGTCTTCCGGGTCAGGGCCTCTCTCCTGATGTTAAGGAGTCTGCCAACTGCTTCATTACCTTCCATGGCAGACCACATTTTCCCCCGATTACAAACTCCCAAGATGAACTTGAAGCTTACCACCACGTGTCGTGAGAGAACCAGAAGATTCATCTCCCTTGCGCTAAGGTTTCGCAGCTAGTTTAAACTGATTCCTCTAGAAGATAACCGCTGCTATTATCCTGAGTGATAAGGGAGTCGAGACTGCTTCAACAGGCTGTCTAGCAGACACTGCCCTTCACACCAGAGACTGTAAGCAACACTGTCCTGGTAACACAAGGACTGCTGCCTTACCCCTGACACTGTCCTTCCGCAGAGAGCACTGTCCTCTCATCCAGCAGCACTGTCCTGTCGTACACGACAGGAGCACTGCCTCTCACACCAGGAGCACTGTCCTCTCACCCAGGAGCACTGCCCTCTCACACCAGGAGCACTGTCCTCTCACGCCAGGAGCACTGTCCTCTCACACCAGGAGCACTGTCCTCTCACACCAGGAGCACTGTCCTCTCACGCCAGGAGCACTGTCCTCTCACGCCAGGAGCACTGTCCTCTCACCCAGGAGCACTGTCCTCTCACACCAGGAGCACTGTCCTCTCACCCAGGAGCACTGCCCTCTCACACCAGGAGCACTGTCCTCTCACGCCAGGAGCACTGTCCTCTCACACCAGGAGCACTGTCCTCTCACACCAGGAGCACTGTCCTCTCACCCAGGAGCACTCGCTTACCGAGCATCCTCTCACGCCAGGAGCACTGTCCTCTCACACCAGGAGCACTGTCCTCTCACACCAGGAGCACTGTCCTCTCACGCCAGGAGCACTGTCCTCTCACACCAGGAGCACTGTCCTCTCACACCAGGAGCACTGTCCTCTCACACCAGGAGCACTGTCCTCTCACGCCAGGAGCACTGTCCTCTCACACCAGGAGCACTGTCCTCTCACACCAGGAGCACTGTCCTCTCACCCAGGAGCACTGTCCTCTCACACCAGGAGCACTGCCTCTCACACCAGGAGCACTGTCCTCTCACACCAGGAGCACTGTCCTCTCACACCAGGAGCACTGTCCTCACACACCAGGAGCACTGTCCTCTCACACACGGAGCACTGTCCTCTCACCCAGGAGCACTGCCCTCTCACACCAGGAGCACTGTCCTCTCACACCAGGAGCACTGTCCTCTCACACCAGGAGCACTGTCCTCTCACACCAGGAGCACTGTCCTCTCACGCCAGGAGCACTGTCCTCTCACACCAGGAGCACTGTCCTCTCAC
Organism: Mastomys natalensis; assembly: GCA_021653895.1. Lineage (NCBI taxonomy): Eukaryota > Metazoa > Chordata > Mammalia > Rodentia > Muridae > Mastomys > Mastomys natalensis. The sequence continues at coordinate 609,478 of JAJTUV010001656.1, read as the reverse complement.
ACCAGGAGCACTGTCCTCTCACCCAGGAGCACTGTCCTCTCACACCAGGAGCACTGTCCTCTCACCCAGGAGCACTGTCCTCTCACCCTAGGAGCACTGTCCTCTCACACCAGGAGTCACTGTCCTCTCACACCAGGAGCACTGTCCTCTCACCCAGGAGCACTGTCCTCTCACACCTAGGAGCACTGTCCTCTCACACCAGGAGCACTGTCCTCTCACACCAGGAGCACTGTCCTCTCACACCAGGAGCACTGTCCTCTCACACCAGGAGCACTGTCCTCTCACCCAGGAGCACTGTCCTCTCACGCTAGGAGCACTGTCCTCCACACCAGGAGCACTGTCCTCTCACCCAGGAGCACTGTCCTCTCACGCCAGGAGCACTGTCCTCTCACACCAGGAGCACTGTCCTCTCACACCAGGAGCACTGTCCTCCACCAGGAGCACTGTCCTCTCACACCAGGAGCACTGCCTCTCACACCAGGAGCACTGTCCTCTCACACCAGGAGCACTGTCCTCTCACACCAGGAGCACTGTCCTCTCACACCAGGAGCACTGTCCTCTCACACCAGGAGCACTGCCCTCTCACACCAGGAGCACTGTCCTCTCACACCAGGAGCACTGTCCTCTCACACCAGGAGCACTGTCCTCTCACACCAGGAGCACTGCCCTCTCACACCAGGAGCACTGTCCTCTCACACCAGGACAGTCCTCTACCTGGACCTGTCCTCTCACGCCAGGAGCACTGTCCTCTCACCCAGGAGCACTGTCCTCTCACACCAGGAGCACTGTCCTCTCACCCTAGGAGCACTGTCCTCTCACGCTAGGAGCACTGTCCTCACACCAGGAGCACTGTCCTCTCACGCCAGGAGCACTGTCCTCTCACGCCAGGAGCACTGTCCTCTCACGCCAGGAGCACTGTCCTCTCACACCAGGAGCACTGCCTCTCACACCAGGAGCACTGTCCTCTCACACCAGGAGCACTGTCCTCTCACACCAGGAGCACTGTCCTCTCACACCAGGAGCACTGTCCTCCACACCAGGAGCACTGTCCCTCTCACACCAGGAGCACTGTCCTCTCACACCAGGAGCACTGTCCTCTCACACCAGGAGCACTGTCCTCTCACACCAGGAGCACTGCCCTCTCACACCAGGAGCACTGTCCTCTCACACCAGGAGCACTGCCTCTCACACCAGGAGCACTGTCCTCTCACCCTAGGAGCACTGTCCTCTCACCAGGAGCACTGTCCTCTCACGCTAGGAGCACTGTCCTACACACCAGGAGCACTGTCCTCTCACACCAGGAGCACTGTCCTCTCACACTAGGAGCACTGTCCTCTCACCTAGGAGCACTGTCCTACACACCAGGAGCACTGTCATCTCACACCAGGAGCACTGTCCTACACACCAGGAGCACTGTCCTCTCACACCAGGAGCACTGTCCTCTCACACTAGGAGCACTGTCCTACACACCAGGAGCACTGTCCTCTCACGCCAGGAGCACTGCCCTCTCACGCCAGGAGCACTGTCCTCTCACACCAGGAGCACTGTCCTCTCACACCAGGAGCACTGTCCTCTCACACCAGGAGCACTGTCCTCTCACACCAGGAGCACTGTCCTCTCACACCAGGAGCACTGTCCTCTCACACCAGGAGCACTGTCCTCTCACACTAGGAGCACTGTCCTCTCACACCAGGAGCACTGTCCTCTCACACTAGGAGCACTGTCCTCTCACGCCAGGAGCACTGTCATCTCACACCAGGAGCACTGTCCTCTCACACCAGACACTGTCCTCTCACCTAGGAGCACTGTCCTACACACCAGGAGCACTGTCCTCTCACACCAGGAGCACTGTCCCCTCACCCTAGGAGCACTGTCCTCTCACCCAGGAGCACTGTCATCTCACACCAGGAGCACTGTCCTCTCACACTAGGAGCACTATCCTTCACGCTAGGAGCACTGACCCTCACGCTAGGACACTGTCCTCTCACACCAGGAGCACTATCCTCTCACACCAGAGCATTGTCCTCTCCACCACAGGAGCACTGTCCTCTCACACCAGGAGCACTGTCCTCTCACACAGGAGCACTGTCCTCTCACACCAGGAGCACTGTCCTCTCACACCAGGAGCACTGCCCTCTCACACCAGGAGCACTGTCCTCTCACACCAGGAGCACTGTCCTCTCACACAGGAGCACTGTCCTCTCACACCAGGAGCACTGCCCTCTCACACCAGGAGCACTGCCCTCTCACACCAGGAGCACTGTCCTCTCACCCTAGGAGCACTGTCCTCTCACGCTAGGAGCACTGTCCTCTCACGCTAGGAGCACTGTCCTACACACCAGGAGCACTGTCCTCTCACACCAGGAGCACTGTCCTCTCCACACTAGGAGCACTGTCCTCTCACGCCAGGAGCACTGTCCTACACACCAGGAGCACTGTCATCTCACACCAGGAGCACTGTCCTACACACCAGGAGCACTGTCCTCTCACACAGGAGCACTATCCTCTCACACCAGGAGCATTGTCCTCTCACACCAGGAGCACTGTCCTCTCACACCAGGAGCACTGTCCTCTCACACAGGAGCACTGTCCTCTCACACCAGGAGCACTGTCCTCTCACACCAGGAGCACTGTCCTCTCACACTAGGAGCACTGTCCTCTCACGCTAGGAGCACTGTCCTACACACCAGGAGCACTGTCATCTCACACAGGAGCACTGTCCTACACACCAGGAGCACTGTCCTCTCACACCAGGAGCACTGTCCTCTCACACTAGGAGCACTGTCCTACACACCAGGAGCACTGTCCTCTCACACCAGGAGCACTGTCCTCTCACACCAGGAGCACTGTCCTCTCACACCAGGAGCACTGTCCTCTCACACCAGGAGCACTGCCCTCTCACACCAGGAGCACTATCCTCTCACACCAGGAGCACTGTCCTCTCACACCAGGAGCACTGTCCTCTCACGCTAGGAGCACTGTCCCCTCACCCTAGGAGCACTGTCCTCTCACACCAGGAGCACGTCCTCTCACGCCAGGAGCACTGTCCTCTCACACCAGGAGCACTGTCCCCTCACACCAGGAGCACTGTCCTCTCACACCAGGACTGTCCTCTCACACCGGGAGCACTGTCCTCTCACACCGGGAGCACTGTCCTCTCACACCAGGAGCACTGTCCCCTCACACCAGGAGCACTGTCGTCTCACACTAGGAGCACTATCCTCTCACACCAGGAGCACTGTCCTCTCACACCAGGAGCACTGTCCTCTCACACCAGGAGCACTGTCCTCACACTAGGAGCACCGTCTCCTCACCCTAGGAGCACCGTCTCCTCACCCTAGGAGCACTGTCCCTCACACTAGGGGCACATGGTCATTTGAGCCATTTTGCCTTTGAGGAATCACCTACATATATAGGGTTGTACTGTGTGTGAAAGAGCTTGCAAGCTATGAGCGGGTGTCACAGTAGAGACATCAGGACCGTTGTCCTTCCAGCTTCGTTTCCTCCATGCTCACCTCAGTCCTCTGGGTGCTAGGCTGGTGAGCGTTGAGGATGGGAGCCACAGGGGGGAGCCCCTGGCCAGGCGCTTGCCTCCGTAACCGAGAGGTTTGGAGACCATAGACAGGGTCACCACAATGGCCCGTAGCTTGTCTTGACATTTTCCTGGAAGGGAAAGATTGCTTCTCACTTGAACAACCCCCAAGTCCCAGCCCTGACCACACCCCGCCACACACTGAAGACTCTTGGAAAGAAATCTTGGAAAGGGAGACAGAGATGCAGATGGGAATTCATGTGGGGATAAGAAAGAGAGACATGGCAGTAAAAAGCCTTCCTCGGAGACCAGACACCCACCCACCCCTGTGAAATGCCAGACTTCCCTTCACGGATGTACGAAGACAGCTCTCAAAGTTAGGCTAAGGAAGTAGAATCTCATATTTAGGCCAGCCTGGCCCGTATTAAATCGTTCCAGGACACTCCATTTAAAAAAAAAAAAAAAAAAAAAAAAATCAGGCATTGAGGCAAAAAGTGGGTAGAAAGAAGCTCAAAAGGAAACCGTTTAATGCTTGGATTTTTTTTTTTTTTTTTCAAAAAATATGGAATTCTTCATTCATTTAGGTGTCCTCTTCATGAAGAAGCCCTGCTAGTCTTATCTGTCATTCCAATTCTAGTATATGTGCTGCCAAGTACAAAGAGTTTTTACTTTTTTAAGAGTGTGTGTGTGCGTGCGTGCGTGCGTGCGTGCGTGCGTGCGTGTGTGTGTGTGTGTGTGTGTGTGGATATAAACACATGAGTGCAGGTATCCAAAGAAGCCAGAAGAGCATGTCAGGTCTCCTGAAGCTGGAGATGCAGGGTATCACTAGCCAGCCAAGATGGGTACCAGGACCCAAACCGGGGTCACCTGGAAAAGCAGCACAATCTCTTAACTAGCCAGCATTCTTCGTGTAGCTGGATATCTTCCCACTACTTTGTATAAAGCTCGGGGATTGGGTTGTATGAGAGGCGGGCGGAGTGAGAAGTCGGTAGGAGAGGAAGAGGAGGAGCCAGAAGGAAAAGGAGAGATGTAGGAGCCATGGAGAACCATGGGTCCAGGACGTTCCAGGTAACAATTTATATCTTAAGGTTAGATACTGGGAAACAACTCTAATTGTGTGGGCAAATTGTTAATTGAGCATTTCTAAATATACAAAGCCTTTGGATAATAATTAAGCTTTAGAGTCTCGTTTTCTACCGGGTACCGCGTGGATGACGGGTATTGTCTAGGGTTCAGCCAAGCTTTGTGGACACAGCGTGGGAGATTGGCAGAGCCATCTCCCACACTGGCTGGCTCGTGGGTGCCAGGGCCGGTGCATCTGGCGAGTCAGAGCCGAGCAGCGACAAGAGCACGCTGCCGCTTGTGGCCTCAGGCCTTGCCTAGTCGGGATCATGGCAGCCCCATTAAAAACAAGCCAGATTGGGCCATGCCGTTTTAAATATTATCCTCAACATCTTCAGCCCCTGGGAATCTGACATCGAGCTGTGGGTGTGCTCCAGAAGAGCAAGGACCACAAGTCAGTGGCTACCTGAAGCTGGAACACAGTGTCTCCACAGACTCGGTCATGTTGATGCTTCAACCTCACGGTGCCTGAGGACTGATGCTTGAGGTCATCCGCGCCTCGGCTCAGGAAAGTCACACGTGGGACCTGGCCCCGGAGCCTCCGGTCTGTGTCGCCATCTAACATATAATCTAGGACTGTGGCATGGAGGGAGAAGAGGGAAGAGGGTGGGCTGAAGATTGTGTTCCCATGGTGCCCTCCTTCCCACCCTCCTGGAGGCCATCGAGTGAGCAGTGGGTGAGGTCTACACTCACCCACACTCGGGCTGTAGCTGCTGGGCACAGCAACATAGCTGAAACAGATCTTTACGTCCACGCTGTGGGGCAAAGGGAGGCTCTTGAGCAAACAAGACCCCAAACCCCACTTCTGCCACTACCCAGCCGCAAACTAGCAAAGAGAGGCAAGGAAAGTGACCACTGGCAGCCTCCTCCGCCCTCCCTTCTAATCTCGCCTCACCAGACCAAGCGCCCGTCGGCACAGTTGGGCTGTTCCAGATCGATAGCTCTTGGATCGATGAAGATCTCTTGGGAGACATGTAGAACGGGTCTGGCCCTGGGCATAGAGAGTTCATTGGGTGGGAAAGGAGAGAATGTGAAGATGGGCACACTCTGCAGGACCAGGTGTGAGACTGGAATGAGGCCACACCTGCAAGGAGGGTTTGATAGCCTGGAGGCTCACCTGAACAGAGCAGCAGTATCAGCCAGGGAGCCCACAAGCAGGTCTGGGTACTGATTTCCGTCCATATCCAGGCCACCAGACAGGGAGTAACCAAAGCTCCTGATACCCACCGCCTCACCCTCCAGCACCTGGAGACAAGCAGTCAGCCTCGCTGAGCCCCATTTTTCCCAATCCTCCCTCCCCTGCCCTCTGCAGCTCTTACTGCACCCAGGACCATCTCCTCGTAACAATGAAGCCCCTCACCTGTGACGGTTTGACGACCACCCCTAGGCTGCTCCCATGGTAGATAAAGACTTTCCCATCTCCATCAAAGGGAGCTCCCACTGCGATGTCTGGGGACATAAGAAAAGGGATTATGGGCTGTAGAGGATGGTAGGCAGGGTCCATACCCAATTTCCTTTGTTCAATCCTGTAGAATATGTTCCCAGTTTCATTGAGAGGCTACATGCATCATTTTAAAATCCTCTTAGCTCTTAGTCACTCCCTCCAGATAACACTAGCTCAACTTGCCTGAGTTTAAAAAAAAAAAAAAAATCTCCTGATCTCTAAGGGATATCACTACCTTCTCAGCCCCTTCCCACACTGAGCTTTCCGAATCCCAGTCATACCTGGGAAGCCATCTTGGTTGAGATCCCCCAATACGGCCAAACTTATCCCAAACATGGAGTCAGGGGAGCCACAGATTCGGAGAGGAGAGATATCTGCCCAATGGCCACCCTGGTTCATGTACACATACACAGCACCTCCCAGTTCTTCTTGGCGTTCAAAGAAGTAGGGGGCACCCACAATCAGGTCTGCCCAACTGTGGAGGAAGGAAACAGTATGGAGCCTTCTGAACCAAAGGACCCAGGACAAAGTGCAGAAGCCACTCCTGGACCCAGGGACACTCCCCCTGTCCCGTCTCACCCATCATTGTTGAGATCAGTCACAGCCAGTGAGTAGCCAAAGCCAGAGGTCAGACGCTCTCCACGCAGCACAACCTCAGGTATCAAGCGGCTGGCGCTATCCTTGCGCAGAATGACCACAGCCCCTTTGTGGTTGGCACGGGGGGCCCCAGCCACAAAACTCAGCTCTTCTGCACGCATGAGACCCTTCCCAGAGTCGATGGAGAAACCTAGGTGAGAGAATCACTTACTGTGAGTGATTCTCCAAGACTCAAAAGCCAGGTGAGCCCCTGGAGGCACAAAGAAGAGTTGCTTCTCCCTAGTCTCCACCACTATGGCTAGACTATTCCTCCTCTCCAGCCAGGGCCTGGAAATCCTTGTAGCCCTCCTGGTCAGAGACACAGGATATGACACCCAGGTGTCATGGAGCAGAGAGAAAGGCACTAACAGAGAAGCCTTGGTGACTTAGTGAGAGGAGCTGGGCATAGCAATGAGAGCCAGCCATTCATGCCCAACCTGGGGAACTGAAGGATAGGCAGACTCCTCCCATCTCTCACACCCAGAAGGTCCATTGACATCCAGTGCATCATCTCTCCCCCACCCCCTTCTTTCCCACCCTGCCAAGGGAAAGACAATCTTTATATATATATGGGAAGAAGACCAGGGGTCAAGGAAGAGCTTGCTTCACCCAAATGTCTCTTGGACCTCATTTCATCCTTGTTGATATGCAGAATAGGATATAAATGGCTATGAGGGGCTTACTCAAAAGAGCTTTCTCCAACCTAAGTCCACCATCCACCCCTCAGAGGAACTTCCCTAGAGGTCAATACTGTCCTTCCAAGCAGGGTTGACCCTCATCTTCTCATTCTACCTGGATCTTCCTCTTTGTAGACTTTTGACTTACATCCCCCAAGACTATCACCTTTGAGACCTATTCTTCTCAGGCTTATTGATGGATCTAATTCTCTTCTGCAGTTTGTGCCCAATACCTGTTTCCCTGGGTATGTTTTGGGGATGGCAGGGAAGGAAAGGATACTCCCTAAAGGGAAAGTGGGAAGGCCAGGGCCAAACCCCAGGGCCCAGGACGTAGGAGCTTACAAACCTAAATAGCTATTCAAGGTCAAGTCTCCGGCTGGTCCTGTGAGCCGGTCAGCAGGGTCCAAAGTTTTATACACCAGCTGGTCAGGGTCTGAGCTATCAATGTTGGTCACAAAAAGCAACCCTGTGGGGGCAGGTCGGGGAGAGACACCAGGAAAAGAGACAGCAAGAGAAGAGAACACAGGGTACAGACAGAGCCAGATAGAAAGGCCAGAAGACGGTGAAAGGGGACAAAGAAGAGGAAGAAAGTGAGAGAAACCAAGAAGCCAGAGACACAATGACAGAGACAGAAGGATGGGCACATGGAGAGAGGGCAAAGAAAGGAACAGAGGGTTAGAGTGACCCTGGGCCGCGGAGGGGTCCCTACCAAGGTAGCTGTTGGCAGGGACCGGAATGAGGCGGGGTTTTGCTCCTTCTCGCCCCCCGCCTCGTAGGGCCCGTCGTCCAGGTGTGCCAGGTCCGACGAGCCCTGCGCACAGAGCTCCACCCTGGCAGTGCCTGCAAGGACAGTCTTGTTAGTATTCAAGGTAGGAACGAGGTGCACCCCTCAGACCAGATACCACATGGGGGGCTCCTCCCTTTCAGCCCCACCTCCACCACCTCCCTAGTCCAAGCTTCTAGAGGTCCCCCAAACATAGCACTCACCGAGTGTCAGCTCAGCCAATGACAGCGTGCAGAGACAGGAATGGCAGTGATGAGGTGTGGGCTGCTGTGTTGGAGCATGCAGGCCCTGACCCAGCCGTGCATGTGGGAGCTCATGCCAACATGTAGATAAACACATGACCATGCAATGGAGAGTAGGTACCCCCCATTAATTTATGTGCTAGCACAATGGGAGCGGAAGGCATGGCAGGCAATGCCCCAGTTCAACGTGTGGTCATGCTTGGCCCGTTGCTGGCAGCAATGGATGGCATCCCATGAGATGGGATCCCATCTCTGAGGTAAGAGGAGGTTTTGGTCTCCTCCTCCACCCTCCCCAGCGAGTGACTCACCCTTCCAGTTATAGGTTCCTGGAGCCCCAAAGACGAGATAGTGGCTGTCTGGGGAGAAGGTTGCAGCTGTGCCCTGCTGGCAGAACCCAAACTGTTCGTGGCCCTGGGGGCGCCCCTCACAGAACTTCCACTCCCCACCATCCAACTCATCACGGATGGCCAGGTCCTGGCTTAGCACAAAGCAGCGACCAATCACATCCCGAGTCTCCAAAACTTGTCCATCCTGCAGACTCATCGTGCCCAGGCTTAAGAGAATGAAGGAAGGTCATTTCCTGTTTACCATGGACATATGTTGTCATATCGCAACCCAGCAAAGTTGTACATGCAACATAAAACAGCAAACCACATACACACACAACATTAAACTTGCCAATATATTGAAGCTCCATCCAGCCAGTGAGTCCTTATCTAGTATCCACCGTACACTAAAGGAAAATGGCTTTGCCTACATTCTGCTGGATACTCTCAAACATCATTAACAGCACATAAAACATTGCTTCCTGATGGGGTAACAATTTGCAACATGCAAGTTTGTGTGTTGTGTGTTGTGTTCATCAGATATTGCAGTTATTATGCAATATCAGCGTCGTCACATAGCCATTCATTGGAAATAGGAGACAACTTAGGTGTCATTCTTCAAAAGCTGTTCACAGTCTCTCACTGGCACCAGGGCCCTGCCAATTGGGCTAGATTGGCTGGACAGTAATCCCCAGGGATCCTCCTGGCTCTGCCTCCCTAATACAGGGGTTACAAACGCAACCTCCGTACATTGCTTTTTTGTGTGGATTCTAGCAACCCAACTCAGATGCTCCTGCTTGCAAAACAAGCACTTTACTAAGTCATATTCCCAGCCTCTGTCCCTAGACTTTTGTAAGCATCACCTCTGAAAAGGACATACCCTAACACCCCTTCTCTGAGTACTACCAATTTTCACAAGCATGGCTCAGACCACCATGTCTGCAGAAGTTCTTTTTCCTACTCGTCCTTTGGACTTGTGGACTAGAGACTAGATGCTAATGTTAGTTATATTCAGCCTCGTGGTGACTTCTATTGATAATTTTGTTTCTATGAATGTTAGTTAGAGATACACACAGAGAGAGGGGGATAGGGGGAGGTCATGACTGAGGCAGGAGGATATCTTTGAGTCCCAGGCCAGGAAGAATTTCCATAGCTGTTTAGCAGGGCCCAGACCTCCGCTATATTCATGAGACCTCTCTCAGAAACTAGCATAATGCCTGAAAATAAGAAAATAATCTTCAGGGCTATGACAAATGTGTGGTGGTTAGATAGACATCATAGATGAGGCTAGACAAAGAAGTAATTTTAGGAAGGAATCTAAATCTTAGGCTAGAACAAAAAGAAGTAGACTTCAGGCATGAAAATTACTTTGGGCTAGGACAAGGAAGTAGGCTCAGATATTTTGGTCATCTTTATAAGCCCTTAGAAAAGGTGATCATGGGAGTGGTCACAGGATTTTGTTTGTGGCCTTGCTTGTTCTTTGACTATTTGTGTTTATTGTCTTGCCCGTTCCTTGACTATTTGCATCTATTGTATTGCTAGTTCCTCAACCTGGAGCTGACCTTAATACTTGCATGTAATTCAAATGATATAAAAGCAGATTGGGAAAAAAAAAGAATGTATAATCTAGTGAAAGGTATGTTGTATATTTTCCATGTGAATACATTTAACAAATATGCATTAAAAATAAAAAAGTAAAAAATAAAAAAATAAATCATTGATGAGTACTTTTAAATCGATAAGGAGCGGGACCGTCTCTTACACTTTTGTGTATCACCTAGTGGTTCTAGGAATCACACCACGTGCCCAGTTTGTATTCTGAGGTGCTCCTATGCATACGAACACAATGTACACACATCATCAAAATTTCTGCATTATCGCAGGGAGTAGTACTCACAACAATCTTGCCCCCGGGTCCCTGGCTCCGGACACTGACTCCCAGCCACTGGTTCTCCTTGCTTTCCTTCTGCACATTAGCTGTGGCAAGACACTGGAATCAGAGGAGGGAACAGGAGACAAAGTCCTGCCCTCCCTCTTCACACGCTGCCCCCACTCCACCCTCCCAAGGCCACACCTCCCCTGTCGATGTCCACTCTGTAGCAGTCTGTCTCCTCTAGGCTCAGGGGACAAGCAAAGAGGCCTCCGGTGCGATTTGCCTGCTGTCCAGGAAGAGCCAGGGCCTGGGGAGCACCCACCAGCAGCCTGTAGGATGGGACAAGGGCTAGACTCAGTCCAGAGTGTTCTAATAACCCTGGAGCTTCCCCTTGCCCCAACTCCTCGGGCCAAGTGGAGTGTTCAGTACTAAAGAGAAAAAAATAAAAGTCATTTTTCTCAAATTCTGTCAACAGACCTGAGCCTACAATCTTGTCACTTGCGTACTTACTCTCTACATAAAGAACCAACATAAAGGGTGGATACACACATAGGAACACACATGTCAGCCGGAGCAGCCTGCCAGCATTGCCAGCCTAAGAGAACGGCCCTCCCCAGCACCTGTTCCTGACAAACTCCCCCACCCCCTACTTGGCCCCAGCCTCAGACTCTGCCCTCCTCCCTAACCCTGGTCCAGTTGAAACCTTGCCAGAAATGGCAAGAATGCCTGGAACAAGAGCAACGGGCACACAGACTGACACCACAGTGGCTCAGGGACAGCTTCAGAGGCCAGGCAAGAGGGTAGACATGGGTCTGCTTCCCCTTTGCCTTGTACCAGCAAAGACCCTACCACTGGTGGCTCTGTGAGCTCCAAACTCAGTCATGCCCACTGGTATGGAAGTAGAGAAGGGGTTTCTCTCATAGCCTCTAACCTCACCTGAGTTCCTCCCCACATCCAGAATCCCCTTTCCCATCCACCTTCCCCTCCATCCACAGCCTTTCTTCCCCTCTCCCTCCACCCCTCCCCAGTCTTCTCCCTCAGCCCTTTTCTCAGCTACAACTTTCTTGGCAGAACAATTTTCCATGATTACAGCCAAAGCAACTTCCCCAGAGGGGGACTGTGCTGGGAATGGAGGCTGCCTGGGTCCCCCAGGACTGGACCCCAAAGCCAGGAGTGACTGGGAAGTAAAATGAAGTAACAGATACCCAGATGGCTACAGAGATCCCCTCTCTTCAGGAAAAAGCTCAAGAATGGCAGGCAGCAGGACAAGCCTCAGGGCCTCTCTCCCACAGTCTTCCATGTCCCATCCTGAGGGTGCAGTCCACAACTGTCGGACAGTATTACTGACAGGCATCTGTGGGGCACTGCGCCAGACCCGTGTAGGGTGAGGAGAAAGGTTCCCACAACTCCTGCTGTCTCTTAGCAGCTGTCATCCTGTATCAGAGCCAGTGTCAAGCGGGGGTCAGGGGAGCACAAGCTGGCAACATGGTATAGCAGTCAAGACTTGCTGCTTTTACAAAGGACCTGGGTTCCAATCCCAGCCCCACCCCCAGGTGGTTTGCACTGCCTGTCATGTCAGTTCCAGAAGATTCAAGACCTTTTTATGACTCTGTGGGAATAATTTTATATGGCACAAGGAACACACTCACAAACACATAAATAAAAAATTAAATGTAGATCTTTTAATAGGAGGGATGAGGATTGTAGAGATAACTTAATAGTCAAGAACACTTGTAGGCCATAGGTGGTAGTGCATGTGTTTAATTCCAGCATCTGTAGGCTGAGGCAGGTGGATCTCTGTAGCTCGAGGCCAGCCTTTCTACAAAGAAAATTCCAGAACAACCAGGGCTACACAGAGAAACCCTGCCTCAAAAAAAAAAAAAAAAATAGATGATTATAGATGATAGATATACATACATACATACATACATACATAGATTAAAAATAAATAAATATCCTGCAGAGGACTGGGTTTTGTTCCCAGCACCCACATGTTGGCTCAAAACATACTTAAGTCCAGTTCCAGGGATCTGATATCCCCTTCTGGTCTTTATAGAACCATGCACACACATGCAGTACACAAACTATACACAAACAAAATGTGCATACATATAAAACAAAAAAAACTCCTTTCAAAAATGGAGAGAAGCAGGAAGAAGACAACATATATCATCATTCATTTCACAACCATTTACTGGTTCCCCAATATGCATCAAGCCCTAAGTCAGGCACTGATAAGACAATAAAGTGATATTTATTCAGCACCTACCATAGGTCAGGCCCTGGGCTAGAAAACGGAGGAGCTACCCTTTAGCATTCTCGGCTTGGATTCCTAGGAGAGGAGCCACAAGCATTCTCCCACTTGCTCTCACAATCCTTTAAGATAAGAACTCTTATCTTCCAGATGAGCATCCTCATTCACATACTGTAAGCAGCCTGCCCCCATTTATAACCACATTTGCCTAATTACTTGGTCAGTCATTGCCTGGCCTGTTGCCAGAAGAGGAAGAAGAAGAGGAGAAAAATGACACCCCAGGAAATCTAGGCGATGTGCCCTGAGCAAACAAACCCAGCCTTCACAGTCCGAAGTGTGCCAACCTGCACACTCAGAGAACATCTTCTGTTGGGAGGGGTGCCTAATTTGTCTTTGCACTTGCCCCATAGGAAGTGTCAGTTTTCTGAGCTCACGCCTTTTGTGGAGTCACAGAGACACCCAGTGCCTCCACTGCTTAGTGTCCAGATGCAAAGCCAAAGAAGCAGAAGTGTGTGTGTGTTCAAAGCTCACACCTCCCCTAAAGGCCAAGTGCAGAAAGGAACAAAGACGCTCACATGGACAGAAGCTAAGGGACCAACCTTACTCCTGGAAGAAGGAACCCACTCAGTTCCTCCTGGAATAAGAGCACCCTTTCACCTCTGTCCCACCCACAGTCTGCTTCATGGCTTCAACGAGGGAACCCAACAACCCTAGGCCTTCAAACCGAACAGCAACCAAAGCTTCCGTGACTGCAAGGGGTAGGGAGTAGGGTGTGGGTGACGTTGGCTGCAGAGTTCAGTGAGTATTAGCACACTACTACTGTATCCTACCGGACCTTCAGCCCTAGTCCAGCCCTTCCCTGACATAGTGCAGTCTGAGTGGTCCTCTGGGAAAACTGCATGTCTAGAAAGGCTGGCTCGGCCTGGGGTCCCTCCAGCCAAGCCTCTGGATCCAAGATGCTGTAAGGCTGTTCTCAGGCTCCTTGAATCCCAACACCAGGGCTCCAGAACAGCGAGCACTTTCACGGCATCACGGCACTCGCTACAGACCTTGAGCTACCGAACAACCCGATGGGATCGTGATATTGTTTGCTTCCGTTTTACACTTGATAGGAATAAAAGAAGTGGCAAATGCAGAGCAAAGTAAGAAGGTTAGAACTCAAAATCTTCTCTAAGGTAGACTGAAAACAAATGAGTCTTCTCATCAGTGCTCAAGAGAGGGGCCAAACAAGGTGGCAGCTTTCTCTGTGCCCCCAGTCAGCAGAATGCCCCCTGCTGGAGCAAAATGGGGCCAGAGAGTCAGGCCCCATTGGGAATACCCCTAACTTGGCTCTGGGAGACAGAATCAGGGGCCACCTTTAGAGAAGGGGAAAATGACAAGAGACCATGCTATTAAAAATAACCTAGAATTTGCCTGGAAATAACTCAGAGAGTTCGGCATGTCCTAAAAAGGCCTCCGGGTCTGGAACTCTAACAGATGGGGAAGAAGGGGGTAGGGAGGAAGAGACAGAGATAAAACCTGCTACTGACTAGAGACATCAGTTTTCTATCTTTCCCAAAGGTTTAGAGAGCAGACTCTTCTCCCAGATGACAGGAATAATGGAAGTAGAAAGATTAAGGCTACCCCCACCCCCAGTGAGTGGGGAGAAATAAACTCTCATCTTTGTCTCCTGCCCCTAGACCAAGAAAAAGACAGTCCCCAAGGACAGCATCGATCCCAGTAATGGACACTTAAATGTGGCTTATGCATTGGCCATGGGTGAAAAAGCCCTTTGGCGAGAGGGGTTGGGAAGCTTTCTTCCTGTTCTCACCTCCTGTCACATGTAGTACAGAAACAAAACCAGCGGCAAATGTGTCTAGCTACCAGGGGTCCTGGAAAAAAATGACAATTATTCCTCAGCCTCTCATGCTTCCTTGTCTTTCCCAACTGCTGAGATTTCTCGAGTAGGAAATTTCCTGAGGAGGACAGGAAGCAACCCAGCATCTTTACTGGATCTTGCTGCTGCTGCTGCTGCTGCTTTCTGGCAGTGGTGGTGACAACTGCCACCATTTCTTGCTATTGCTCAGACAGTCTCTATTTTTCTGCCACTGTCTGTGACCAAATCATCACTGAAGACTGTCAGGCCTTCTCAGCTCTTCCTCTAGTCTCCCTGCTGTGTTAAGTCACATAGGTCCTGGCCTCCCATGCCCTGCAGTCCTCGCGCTATCTCATGGTGATGCTTTGACAGTAGCTATTTCTGTTTTCTCTCCTCTTTGCCTCCCATAGCACCATCATCCACTCTGCCCTTGCCCAATCCTTCCACCCTATGCAGAGGCAGAATGTTCACCCTCCCTTCCCGGAGCAGTTCACCCATCTGAGGTAGAAGAGGAGCCAGAGATGCAAGCCTGGAGCAAGAATGCAAACTGAAGGGAGAGGCAGAAGGAAGAGGGTCTCTGGCAAGAATGTTGCTCTGTAACTCATCCTCCAAGGCAAGACTCTGAGTCTGAGGACCTGGACAATACCAGGCAAGGCTTCAAGTTAGCGTACGGGATGCCTGCAGGCAGAGTATCACTGAAAGCCTGAGAAATTGGTAGGTGAGGAGTTGGGAGAAGGGTAGCCCAAGGCTTCAGCCTGGGGACTCTGGGCGGGTACAGTGACTCACCAGCTCTGGGGTCGGGGATGTAACTGTCGGTGCAGGGCCACCGAAAAGCCGAATAGGCTGCCAGGTTCTCCCTCCTTTCGTATGGCACCCATCACATCCAGATTGAAGGCGATAGCCCGTGGTAAGAGCAGTCCAGCGAGCAAGGAACTAAGAAGGTAGCAAATTCCGGGGGGCCAGAGGGAATCACACCTCGGAATCCTGGCCATGGGACCAACGCTCCGCGCTCTCCCTGCTAGTGCGAGAAAATCTTCGTGCGCCCCGAGCCCCGGTCTCCCGGGGTATTTCTGGTTTCCGAAATCTAGCAGATCTTTCCGGTCTTCCAATCTTTCACTTCGGCACCCCTCTTCAGTCTTCCCCTCCGCTGCCCCTACCAGCTAAGTACAACTACTGCATGCACTGGGAGCACCGGCTTGCGCTCTGGCGCGGGTTCTGGCTCCGCCTCCTCTCTGGGACACCGCCCCAGGCCCGCCCCTGCCCCGCCCCCTGCCCCCAGCAGCCGATAGAGACTCAGGCACACGACCCAGGGTCCGGGGATGCCCAGACCCACGGCCCCGGGTGGAAACTGGTCTAGGACCCGCCGCACCCATTGCCTTGCGCCCTGCCTCCCCACCCTTGCACTGCGCCCTCCTCTCTTCCCCCAAAAAGTGGAGGTTGAGGCCAGAAATGCTGGGAGAGAGTACAGCAGAAAGAGAGGCGACTAAAAGAAAGAAGAATCACAGAAAAAGACAGACATGCTGATAAAAACAGAGGACCGGAAAGTTCCTGGGCCTCGATCTGGAGTGGTCCTATACTGACTTCACCTCCCCTGGAGTCGCACAGTGCACCTCCTAGGCTGTAAGAATCAAACTGCTTCCCATGCCATACAGCCCACAAACAACGAAGGCAAAGTTAGCAAATTACAACGTTAGCATTCAGAGGACCAGAGAGAAACTATAGGCACAGACAGAAAACAGTCAAGCAGGTGTGGAGACTGGAGCAAATGGAGAGAGAAGAAGGGAACGAAGAACAGGAAGGTCAAGAATTAGATCAAAGTCCAGTGAAGAAAAAAGAGAGTAAAATAAGAAATGCAAATTAAACTGTGGAGAGGGAAAAGAGAGATAAAAGGGGGCAAAAATGAAAGACAATGGACCCAAGAGACAAAGACATAGAAAGGGCGTGTCCTGCTATCGAGTCCTTCCGGGGGACTGGGCATTTCCAACAACAAAAAAGATGTCAAACTGGGTGTGGTGGGACGCGCCTATAATCCCAGCACTGAATAGGCAGAGCCAGAAGATCTCTGTAACCTCGAGACCAGCTTAGTCTACAGGGAGAGTTCCAGGCCAGTCAGAGCTACAGGATGCGACCCTGTCTCAAACCTAGGAGAGGGAATGGGAAGCCAGGCTGGGTGATCCACACCTGCAACCTCAGCAGCGAACAAGGCAGAAGGAAGTCAGCCTGGTCTACAAAGCCAGTGAATTTGTCTCTGAATGAATCAACATTAAAGGATACACAGAGTTTTGGGCTACTTAGGCAGGAGTTGGGTGTCAGAAAAGAGATCTCCAATAGCCAAACCCTGTCGAAAAAAAATTCTCCACAGAGACCCAAGGGCCTATTCGACTTCCCTTCCCTTCCCCCACTCTGGGGAAGAAGCAAAGAGAGGGGACATTTTTTTTCCCATCACTTTGCTATTTATAACTCTAATCAAGAAATGAGGCCAGAAGAAGAGATGGGAAATAATTTGGCAAAATAGTAGCCTCACAGCCTTCCACTTTGCCTTTTGGCTTCTCTTTCTTACCAGGCATTGGTCTTGTGTGCATCCCTCTCTGACTGCTTCACCTGAAGTTCTATTTTTACACACACACACACAACAACACACACACCCTTGAGCATGTCACTCTAGAAATCTTTCTCAGACTATTTTTCAGTGTGCCTACTGACTCTACCTTCCAAATATCTCATATTCTTGTGATCTCTCTTCTCCCCTTTCTTAAAAACTGCTTTTTCCCGTGTCCCCTTATCTCTTTTCTCTGTTAAGGATTATTCTTTGGCTCTTACTCTGATCATAGGGGAATCCTTTCCCCCAGGTCAGTTAAAATGTGTGCAGTAGTTTGGCCATTTTTGTAATGCTCTGCAGGGCTGTAGCATGCCTCTAAACAGGTGCTATGAAAGAAGTGCTATGCGTACATAAGACAGACAGGATTCTACCTTCAGTGTCCCCCAGTGTTTCCTCTCCAGTGTGTTTGTGTCTCAGAGCCCCAGAAGGAAGATCATGTGAAAACGCAGAAGGGCACAACTGGGATGGAACCCAGGACTTATGACTCCTCCCCAGGCCTCTGACTCAGGTCAAAAATGCCTTTAGAGCTCCAGCTGCCTTCCTTTCTGCACCTGCAATTTGGCTTTGCCTCTGTCTGTACCTCACCAGTTTCCCATAAATCCAAGGCTGAAATCAGATGCCAAGAATCTGCTTCTGACCTCCTCTGCCCAAATATTTGAGAAGTCACCTCACCCGCCACAGGAGGAAGAAGCAGAAAATAAGAGAGATTGGTCACCCAAAATTAGCCTGGCTATAAATAGTGGGGCAAGGGAGGGAAAGAACACACAAGACTACTAAACCAGCTTAGTAATGAAGACAAATATATTTCCCTAAGGGATGATCCAGAGCAGAATGTTGCAGTGCTGAGCTACACTGTAGGTGAACAGACATGATGAAACTAGAGAAACCCAGAGAGTCAGGGAAGACCCACATTAAACATCAGATCAGGAAACGTCTTCTGTTTGAGTTGAGTTTAGAAATTAGTAAAATTAATACACTGTGTTCAAAGCTGCACGCCTTCACTCCAAAGCCTCATAGGCAAGATCTTCAATGTGACAGACTACATAACCAAATCCAAAAGAGCTCAGGGCTGGGGCGTAGCTCAGTGGCAGAACACCTTCCTAGCATACACGAAGTCATGGATTATGATTTCCAACACCACATAAGCAAAACTACTGCATTATAACATTGGCATGACACTCTCGAAATGACAGAACTATATAGTGTTTGCCAGGAGATACAGAGGGGTGAATTCAAGTATTAAGGAAAGGCTCAAAAGAGCTCCTTCAGGGTAGCAGGTTCTGTGTTGTGGTAGTGGTTAAATGCATACATGGGGCAAAACCACACACTACTACAATCATGAATGGACATACATGTAAATGATGTTTTTAAAATGGATGAGGCTTTCGGGTTGTTGGTGGTATTGTACCAATGTTGCTTTCTGGTCCTGATATCACAGTGCCATTACATACAACACCACCTTTCTAGGAGACTGATCCTCAGGCCTTTGAGCACTGCTTTTGAAATTTTCTCTCAGTCTAAAATTATTTCAAAAAATATTTTAATTGAGAAATGTCCATGCCCAGGAAAGACAGTAGCCATTTTCTCCCGTCCCTTCCTATTCCTTGAACATGTTCTTCATGTGTGTCTGGAACACTTTTTTTTTCTTCCAGCACCCCAGAACACACCTTTTCCTGTTGTTATCTCTAACTTTTAAGCAAGAAATTCCAGAAGACCCACTCCACAGGTCACTTCTCCCTCCATCCCCCTCTGGCAACAGAGGCTTGGAGTGTGTGTCAAGGGTCACCCTTTCTCTCCCCAGCACACATCCTGAGGACTTTCTCACTCACTCCACCCACCTCTCCAGCACTGGAAGCCTTTGCCAGCCTCTGAGTTCTGGCTGTGGCTAAAGCTCACACTGTGGGAGTGGCTGGGAGAAAATGAACATAAATGTGATTGAGTGAAGTCCATAGGGAAATGGCTTGACCATTCTGGTCTTTGAGGACCCAAGAGAAACTCTTGCATCTTGGAGAGAGGGCCCAGGGTCATTTCCCACAGGGAGCCATTTAGACCCATCTTAAGGGGCCCTTTTCTTTCAGCCCTGGCTGTAGGCCAACATTTGGAATTTGGCCACACTGCCAACGGCCCCCTCTCTTGAAGCCCAGCCAGACTTCCCAGTATGTGAAGCGTGCAAGCATTCTCCACTCCCTCCTCGTCCTCCCTCGGTCCTCATCCAACCTCTAAACACTGAGCAGTTCCCAGCACTAAGGTTTGGCCTACATATTCCATTTGGAGTTTGTTCAATAAAGCTCACTCTGAGAAAGACCTCAAAGAAACAAGGGAATAGTGACAAAAGGGGAACACGAAGCTATGTTCACTCGTTCTAAGGAAAAAAAAATAAGCCAGGTGTAAAATTATAGAGAGAAATTAACAGAATGAGACATCAAATTCATTTTTTTTTAAACTTTGTTTACTTGGGGCGATGGGGTTGGTTTGATTGGTTGGTTGTTGTGGGTTCCGTTTGTTTGTTTGTTTCATTTGTCTTCTTTTTTGTTTTTTGGAGCCAGGGTCACACATTGTAACCCAAGAGGACCTGGAACTCCTTCTGTAGGCCATGCTTGCCTTGAACTTGTGGCGAGCATCCTGCATAGATCTCCAAAGAACTGGGATTGCAAGTGTGAAACACACCATCAAATTCAAAACTTCAGGGTATTTTTCCAGAGAGTTAGCTCAGGATAATGTGCTACATGAAAGACTCCTGTAACCCCAGTACTCAAGAGGGAGACTGGGGACCTCTGGGGCAAGCTGGCTAGCTAGACTAGCCAGAATTCGTAAGCTTGGGGTTCAGCAAAAGACCCTTCTTCAGTAAACAAAATGGAGAACCATTGAAGAAGGCACTCACTGTCAACTTCCAGCCTCCATACATACATGCTCATGAATCCTCACAAACACTCAGACCCAAGCATGTACATGCATGTTATGAAGAAAGAGAGAAGAGGAGGGAAAGAGGGATGGAGTGGAGAGAGGGGAAGGGAGAGGGAAGGGAAAGTTTAAATAGAGGCATCCTCTGGAGATGCATGCGTCTTGTGTCCACTTTTACCGAAGTCAGGTGAAGCTAATGAGCTGCAGTTACAGCAGAAACTGGAGTCACACACTAAATATAAGGGCCTGGCCTAAACCAGTTGAAAGATAACCCTGTAGAGATCAGCTGGGGTTCTCGAAATAGGCACTGCATGTCCACTGCCCAGCTCTAGGGCCGAGGAACAGCCAGTATGTGGGGGAAAAGGGCAGAGACTGATGTCTGCAGAATCCCAGCAGTGTCTATTGTGAAAATGTCAGGAAGTTGTGCCAAGGCGGGTGAGGGGAATACAGATGATCCTGACACTTTGAGTCCTGGAATTCCCAGTATCAACCCCTCTCATTAACCCCCCACCTTCCATATCACTTAATCCATACCTCTGTTCCAGCAACCCTGCCCACCCAAACCCTTCTCTCAAGTGCCTAAGCTTTGGGAGAAAAGCAGCAGGCATCTTCTATTCTGCCTCTGTTTTGCTTGCTCACTGCAGTTAGAAGGAGAGCCAGAGCCAGAGGGGGAGGGGAGGCCTGGCCATGCGCCCTGGCCCTGTGATGTTCTCACTCTTCCCGCTTCTATTGATCAGACCTTTTATAGAGCAGCCTTTCCCAAAAGCTCATCCCTGCCAGGATTCCCATTGTTGTTGTTGTTACTGTTGTTTCCGTTAGTTAGTTAGTTAGTTAGTTAGTTAGTTAGTTAACCTATTTATTTACATTCTGATCACAGCTTCTGTTAGACTTCGGCACAGCAGCTTAGACAGACAACATCAGACCAGACGTTCCACGAAGGGAGGGGGTTTATTGGGGCGGAGGGCAAAGGTGGGGAGAGAAATGGGAGAAGATGGCGGGGAGGGGAGAGAGAGAGAGAGAGAGAGAGAGAGAGAGAGAGAGAGAGAGAGAGAACGCAGAGAGATAGAGGCCAGCCATGACCACATGGAGAGAGGGAAAGGGAAGGGGAAGGGGGGCAGAGAGAGAAGCTACAGGCAAGGGAGTAAGACAGAGAGGGAGGGGCAAGCAGCCCCTTTTATAGTGGGCAGGCCTACCTGGCTGTTGCCAGGTAACTGTGGGGAGGAGCATACCTGGATGTTGCCAGGTAACTGTGGAAGTGGAGTTTAGACAGAATACTAACAGCTTCCCTTCACTCCTCGCAGTCCCTCCCTCTCACCTCACCTCCCTCCATCCCCTCCTTTTCTCCTCAGAAAAAAGGAGGTCTTCCACAGATATCAACCCACTTTGGCATATCAAGTTGAAGTAGGACTAGGTGCATCTTCTCCAATTGAGGCTAAACAAGGCAACCCAGTTAGGGGGAAAGGATCCAAAGGCAGGCAATGTAGTCAGAGACAGCTCCTGCTCCTGCTGTTAGGAGTCCCACGTGAAGACCAAGCTCCACATCCGTTACACATGTGTAGGGGTCTAAGTATATCCCATGCATGCTATCTGGTTGATGGTTCAGTCTCTGTGAGCCCCTGTCAGCCCAGGTTAGTTGATTCTGTAAGTTTTCTAGTGGTGTCCTTGACCTCTCTGGCTCCTTCAATCCTTCATTCCTCTCTTCCACAAGAGTCCCTAAGATCTGTCTATTGTTTGGTTATGGGTCTCTGCATCTGTTTCCATCACTTGCTGGGTGAAGCCTCTCTGATGACGAGTGTGCTAGCCTCCTGTCTGCAAGTATAGCGAGCTATCATTAATAGTGTCAGGGGTGAGAATGGCTAAGATCAAAAACTCAAGCGACAGCTCATGCTGAGAGGATGGGAAGCAAGGGGAACACTCCTTTGCTAGGAGGAGTTCAAACTTGTACATTACTCTGGAAATCAATTTGTCAGTTTCTCAGAAAATTGGGTCTCAGTTCTACCTGAAGATCCAGTTATACCACTCCTGGGCATCTACCCAAAAGATACCCTAAAGCTCCACCATACCATAAGGACACTTGCTCCACTATGTTCTTAGCAGCTTTATTCGTAATAGCCAGAAAGCTGGAAACAACCTAGATGTCAATCAACCAAAGAAAGGATAAATAGAATGTGATACATTTACACAATGGAATATTACTCAGCTATTAAAAACAATGACATCATGAAATTTCCAGGCAAATGGATGGAACTAGGAAAGATCATCCTGAGTGAGAAAACCCAGACCCAGAAATACAAACTTAATAAGAAAGGCCTACAGGTGGATGTTTGAATCTCACTGAGAAGGGGAAATAGAACAGATGTCAGGGGTGGAGGGAGGGAGAGAATTAGGTGGGAGAGAGGGTGAAGAAGGATCAAGTGTGGGGAGGACCAAGTGTGGGAAGGACAGTGGGAGAGGGAACTGGAATCAGTGAGGTGGTATCTTTGGGAAGAACTAGAAACCTAGGACAATAGAAACTCCCAGGAGCCGGGCAGTGGTGGCACACGCCTTTGATCCCAGCACTTGGGAGGCAGAGGCAGGCAGATTTCTGAGTTCGAGGCCAGCCTGGTCTACAGAGTGAGTTCCAGGACAGCCAGGGCTATACAGAGAAACCCTGTCTCAAAAAGCAAACAAACAACACCCCCCCCCAAAAAAAAGAAACTCCCAGGAATCTATGAGACCCTAGCTAAGACTCCTAGTAATAGGGGATATGAAACCTGAAATGGCCACCTCCTGTAACCTTCCAATGGAGGAATGGGGGCACCAATCCAGCCACAAAAACTTCGACCCAGAATTCATTCTGCCTACAAGGTGTGCAGGGAGAAAATGGCCAACCAATGACTGGTCCAACTTGGGACCCATGCCATAAGAGAGTGCCAGGATTCCCTTTAGCTCACATCCAACTAGGTCCCATGAAAAATGTTTAGGGTCCCCTTCCTGGAGTCTCTCTGGTGATTTATGTAATGCAGATTTAGGCTTTAGAATTAGCCTGAGTCAGGCATGATAACCCACATCTTTAATTCTAGCATTCCAGAGGCAGAGGCAGGTGATCTCTGTAAGGTCAAAGACAGCACGGTCTACAAAGCTAGTCCAGGACAAGGGCTACACAAAGAAACTCTGTCTCATAAGACCAAAACAACAACAACAATAAAAGCAAAAATAAAATAGAATTAGCCTGAATTTTATCCTAACTCTGCCTATTGGGAGTTCCATCACTTAACTGCTCTCTCTACCTCAGATTCTTCATTTGCACATTAGAGATGACAGTAATATTTCACAGGATTGTTCTAGGGATTAAATGAACACAAAGTGTTTGACCTATTATGAGTGCTCAGAAAATGGTTATAATATACATATAAGCATTTATATACATACATATTATCCAACATTTTTATTTAGCTTCTGTATTTAGCAATGGGGATTAAACCCAGACCTCTGAACATGCACTCCACCACTGAGCTATACCCCAGTCCAGTGCCTACTTAAATTTTTTTCAATTTTTCTCCTTTTTTATTTATTCACCCTACTTAAAAATTTTATTGTAAGCCGGGTGGTGGTGGCGCACGCCTTTAATCCCAGCACTTGGGAGGCAGAGGCAGGCGGATTTCTGAGTTCGAGGCCAGCCTGGTCTACAGAGTGAGTTCCAGGACAGCCAGGGCTACACAGAGAAACCCTGTCTCGAAAAACCAAAAAAAAAAAAGAAAAGAAAAAAAGAAAATTGACCAAAATCTGTCCATCATGTCTCCACATTCCTTTTTGTTGTTGTTGTTGTTGGTTTGGTCTGGTTTGTTTTTGTGGTTTGTGTGGTTTTGCTTTGAGACAGCGTCTCTCTACGTAATCCTAGCTGCCCTGAAGTTCGCTCTGTAGACAAGGCTGGTCTCAAATCCACAGATATCCTCCTGCTTCTGCTCAGGCTTGCTAGGATCAAGGCGTGGGCTTGGGGATCAAGGCTGGGGTATGTCTGCACACTTGCAATGCACCCAGTAGAGCCGGTTGCTTGTGGTCCTGGGCTAGTGGATTCCAGGCCACCGTGAAAAGCACAAGGAGCCTAGAGACAGACACACAGACAGAAGAGAGAGAGAGAGAGGAGAGAGAGAGAGAGAGAGAGAGAGAGAGAGAGGAGAGAGAGAGTCTAACAACAGCAATAAATTGATGGTGTTTATAATTTTTCTCATTGGAATTAGCCCTGGAAGCATTCCTCCTCAGTCAAGAGAGGCACTGTATAATTTACCTTTCACTTTGGCAGTAGCGCTAATGCTTCTGCCACGACTGAAATGGGTTCGCATTCCCTGACCACAAAAGGACAGGGATGGATTTTCGCATTCACCACTCACTGCCCGCAACATTAGCAAAGCTCCCTAGAAGGCTGCTTGAGGTGCCTAAAATGCTGCTCTATAGTGATCACCCAAACTGAGGGAACCTCAGTGGAGAGGTTTGAGCACACAAGAGGGCTGAGAAAGAAGAGAAAGCATCCTCTATGTGGGGAGAGAAAGCTGGGAATCCACTGAGAACCGGCCGGCACTGCCAGGAGGTAAGGTGAGGGAAGGAAAAGAATTTCAATGAGTTGAGAGCTTCTGCTACCCCAGTAACAGAATTGTGGTGTACAGCATGAGGACACCAATCCTCTCAAAACCTGACACTCAAAGAGTGTGAAAACTGACTCTTCAGCGTTCCCAACTCCGAAAGCTGAGCCCCATTAGAGAACAGCTCACCCACCAAACAACCCTCCACTTCCCTCCTTTAGCTCCTCAACAGCCAGCACTCAACGCCAAAAGGCGAGGGAGGCTCCCGCGTCACGTGACACCGCAATCACGTGACTCCGTTCCGGGTGAGCCAAGGTATAGTCCAGTTCCCGCAGCCTTAGGGAGGGGCTCGTCGTGCCCACACCCAGCCAGACTCGACCATGCTGTCCCGCCTGCTCAAAGAACACCAGGCCAAGCAGAACGAACGCAAGGAGCTGCAGGGTGAGCTCAATGTCCAGTCGGCCGCTCCCGGCTGCGGCCTAGCTTCTTCCGGAAGCCTGGACCTCGGGTAGCCTCCCAAATCAAGGGGAGGGCGCCGGCTAGCGGGCGACCCGAGTGCGGGGCAGGGAATTAGGGGCGGCACTTCTGGAAACTCCGTCCCTTTGCCAACCCGCCCTGGTCCCCTTGGCACCGCTCGGGTCCCTTCGGCACCTCCCTTAATCCCGCCCAGATGGCGTCCGAGCCCCGCCCCTGGCTCGTGACACGCGTTGCCAATTGGCCCAGCCAGCTTCTCACCCCGGAAGTGGGAGGAATTGGGGCCCGCCCAGTGAGTGGCTGGGTTCCAGTGAGTCGGCCACACTGCTAAGGCAATGGAGCGTGTTTTTACCCAGCCCCAGACTGGGAATTCTGAAGTTGCCAATCCATTCCCCAAACTAAGTGTCTGGGAAGAGTCCTGGGCGTACCTGATAGAGTCCCTTCCTTTCTCAGGGTGCCAGTTTCCTCGCCTCCAAAATAAAGGGGTTTGTTTTGTTTATGTATGGGAGGTACTTTTTTTTTTTTTTTTTTTTTTTTTGGTTTTTCGAGGCAGGGTTTCTCTGTGTAGCCATGGCTGTCCTGGAACTCACTTGGTAGATCAGGCTGGCCTCGAACTCAGAAATCCGCCTGCCTCTGCCACCCAAGTGCTGGGATTAAAGGCGTGCGCCACCACCGCCCGGCGGGAGGTGCTTTTTTAAGAGGTCCGACATTAGTTGGCAGTTTCAGAACAGTAATAAGTGCATGATGACCCATTAGCACCACGGTTCCAATCCCTTTCCCCCTTCCCCAGAGAAGAGGAGACGAGAGGCTATCACTGCAGCGACCTGCCTGACGGAAGCGTTGGTGGATCACCTCAACGTGGGGTAGGAACCTCTTCCCTCAACTCTGGTTTCTTCCATCCACCCTGGTTAGACAGGGTCTGATCCTTCAGAAGGATCCAGGTACCCCCAGTAACTCCCCTAATCTGTCCCCTCCCCGTAATGTAACTTTATAGAGACTTGAGTCAGCTTTGACTCTCTTGAGGCTGATGGGAGCGACAGCTGCAGTGCTTGGGAAAACAGAATTCTCCTCCCCACACTAACTTCCCTGGCACAACTTGATGCCATCTGACCAACTCGACTCACCCTTTTATGTCCAGCTGTCACTTGGGTGGGCGGGAAGGACAACCTCTTTCACCACATACCCTCTTTCCTTCCTCACCTCCTACTCTCTGGCAAGCCTGCGAAACAAATGGCAGAAACAAGATGGCACAGCTGGTAGAAGTAAGGAAGAGTCTAAGCCAAGAGCTATGACAAAACCAGGTTGTCTCTTCCAGAGACCCTACCCCCAACCTCAACCGTCAGTGAGAAGACCGGTGGTATCCAAAGACTTGGAAAGAATTCCTGGCCCTGTATGACTCATAAGAGTGCAGAGATGGTGATCTGATAGTCTGTCTACGGGAAGAAAAGAAGCACATACTATGCCTTCCGCTCAGGGCGAGTGACAGGCTTGGTTGCAAATCCAGAGACTGAGTCATCCAAGAGAGTCATGCAGGGGTTGGGGTCATCTCCATTACTCATCTTGAGGGGAGATTAGGGGAAAGAATGGCTGTGGTTGGGGCCTCTGGTCTCCTTTGTCTCCAGACAGCTCTCTTCTCTGGTGTTCCCACCCTAGCACGTTCTTTGCTACATTTGTGAGGCTAGCCAGACTTCTCTCTTTGTTTACTTGCTAGACGCCACCCCACATTGGAAGCTTAGAGAACAGCTAAGCCAAATCCTGATTAGAAAGGGTTTTGTGTTGCTTCCCACAGCTCCTATTCTCCAGAAATAAAACAAAGGTTTAGTTTGTCTCAACCCTTGTCAGGTGCCCTGCCCACTTCTTGAACCACCCCCCCCATCCCTTTGCCTCCTCTGCCCCACAGATTCAGTGGTGAGGGCACCGGATGTGGAGTCTCCTTACTGACCTAGAGCTTTGAATAGGGAATGAAAAGGTCATCTGCTAGTAAGAGGGGGAACCCTGATTACATAAAGGGGGAAGTGAAAAAACACTGGTGGAGGATGGAGAACCAGCCTCTTTGCAGTGATGGTTACCACAGCCAGCACCTTGATTGAGCTGAGAAGCATAAGCACTGGGCTGTTCGGGTGGGGTGGTGGTCACTCATCTGTGTGGGTGGAAGGGAGAGTTGGGTGTGACAGTGAATGTCTATATGCCTGTAATCCCAGTACTTGGACTGTAGAGGCAGGAGGATTAGATCAAGGCCAGCTTCATCCACATATCGAGTTTGGGGTCATCCTGGGCTACATAAGACCCTGTCTCAAAAAGGGGGCTGGGAAGAGCCAAGAAAATCTCTTGGGGTAGATTTGACCCAGAGTTCCTGAGGAGGAGGTGTGGTCTCCCATCCCACCCCAGATTCAGGGAGAGGCCTGATTGCCTTTGCAACTTCTTGCAGAGCTCACTGGGCTTCAAATCACTGCCAGATGTGTCCCTGTTGCTGAATTTTCCCACGCTTTCTTTTCCCTCCCAGCTTCTTCCTCAGGGATATCGCCCCCCCGCCCCAAGTTAACCTTCTCTGCCCCATCTCAGCTGCAGAAACTTCTTGAGAGGATAGGAAATGTTATGTTTCTAGTCAGCTCCTAACTTGGCTTTCCTGGGAACCCTGGGACTGGAGGAAGGAGCCTGCTTCATTTGGGTCACATCCAGAAAAGGCCAGAGTCCCAAGGTTTCCCCAGTCCTCCCTCCTGGCAGATCTCCCACCTCTGTAATAGGCTATTCCCCCTGAAAACCACCCTGTATGAGTTGGATGAGCTGACATACCCCCTCCTCCAATCCTTAGTGTGGCCCAGGCCTACATGAACCAGAGAAAACTGGACCATGAGGTGAAGACCCTACAGGTCCAGGCTGCCCAGTTTGCCAAGCAGACAGGCCAGTGGATTGGAATGGTGGAGAACTTCAACCAGGCACTTAAGGTAGGCCACACTCAACACATCACTGCCTTTAACTGAACCCCCATTGGCTGTCTCCAGTCTCATAAAAATCCCAGACCAAGGGTTATGAGGAAGTGGGGATGGTCCCAGGTCCTCCTTCTATGCCTGTGGTATCAGAAAAGCTAAAAAGAAAAAAAGGCAGGATCTCAGGATAAAGCTCGGTGACATGTTTAGGGCCCTAGTACATGTCTGGGTTCAGTTCCTAACACTATAAAATAAAAGAAAACCCTGAGTGTGGCACACGGGTCAGTACTACCAGCTAGTCTGGAGGCTGATGCAGGAGATAGCTTAAGCCCAGGAATTGAAGCTAACCTGCGTAACACTGCAGTAATTCATCTCAAAAAGGCAGACAGACAGAAAAACAGTTGGTGGGTCTGAATAAGCCACCTCAGCTGGAAGGTAAAGTCTACCCACCCTGATTCCTGTTCTCAATCACTTCTCCCCTTTCTCAGGAAATTGGGGATGTAGAGAACTGGGCTCGGAGCATCGAGCTGGACATGCGCACCATTGCCACCGCGCTGGAATACGTCTACAAAGGGCAGTTGCAGTCTGCACCGTCCTAGACTAAAACCCACCCCTCTTACCTCACCCTCCTGGACGGGAGGGAGACTGGTGAGCCATGAATAAAAACACAAGCTTCCATTCCACGTGGTGTGTTTGAAGGAGTCACTAGCTCCTGTAAGGCAGAGGGAGTTCTGGGGCAAGTGCCTTTTGGTGGAGGGTATCCCTACTGTTCCTTGGGCCTAGTGCAGGTACCTTTGGGTGAGCAGGAAGTAAGTTTTCCTCATGTCTGCCCAGAGGTGAGTGGCCTCTGCTCGAAACTTTCTCACTTCCAGATTTCAGTTTCCTGCGGAGCAGAATTAAGGTTGGAACGGAAGCAGACCTAGTGAGTCCTCAGCTCTGGCTCTCCGCCTCACCACATGCTCATGTGCTCTTCCAGGCTGCTACTAAGCAGTGTCATGAGTCTGGGCCAGGTGGGAGATTAATTCTTGGGGGCACTTTAGGGCTGAGAAGGAAGAAAAATGACAGATCCAGGGCCACCCACAGAGAGGGGGCAGCTGCCATCCTTGGTAGTTCCCACCTCCTAGGAGACAATGGCATAGATGGTCAGGAGCCAGGGCTGAGAAAGACAGCCTAGGGGGTGGGAGGTGGAGTCTGGGCAGAACTGCCCTCTGCCAAAACCTAACTTCAGCCAGGCAGGCCTGAGCCTCTTAGCTCCTCCTCCTCATCATCACTGCCCTCATCCTGCAAACATAGAGACGCTTAACACTCCTGGTCCACAGCAAGAGTCCACCCACTCCAGACTTTGACCTTAGCTGTGGGAGCCTGGGAAGTCTAGGAACAAAGTCTCTTAAGCAGATGAAAAAGCTGCAGCTTCACACATTGTGTTGCCTGCCAGCTTTGCCCAGAGGTAAGTGGTGGTGGGAATGGGAATGCTATTAAAAAAAAAAAAAAAGACTAGCTAAGGATGGCGTATAGTGGTTGTTCAAGCTTTAGGCATCAAACATCATCTTCACACACCATCCCCTTGATCTCCACAACACCAGTTGGGACTGGTGGGTATCGTAGCCTGGCTTACTAAATGAGAAAACAGGTTCAAAGATAGACTGAGGATGCCCAGCCTTGCACAGTAATTTTGAGGCTACCAGGACTGAAATGGAGGGCTCTTGGTTCAAAGGCAAGGCAAGAATGCACTTAGAGGGTTTTGACGTTCCTGGTTTAGGAGGAGAATGGTAATTCAGGTCCCTCTGCTCTCACACAGGAATAGGTCTGCCCAGGTTTATTTCATTAGCTACAAAGAAAGTGCTTGCCCACATCATCTGTTTTACACAATAAGCCATAGTTTGCCAATCCTCTGCCAGGCATACAGTTTCTCGGTTTGTCTGCTCAGACCAGACATTTCCAGCTAAGTAAATGTTAGGGGCCAAGGCTAAAGGGGTAGAGGAAATGACAAGTTTTCCTGCCCAGCCTAGGCTGCCCTCAGCAGGGCATCTCGTCCTACCATGTGGCTGCCTCTGCTTCTGGGTGCCTTGCTGTGGGCGGTGCTGTGGTTGCTCAGAGACCGGCAGAGCCTGCCGGCCAGAGATGCTTTCATCTTCATCACTGGCTGTGACTCGGGCTTTGGGCGCCTTCTGGCACTGCAACTCGACCAGAAGGGCTTCCAAGTCCTGGCTGGCTGCCTGACCCCCTCTGGGGCAGAAGACCTACAGCAGATGGCCTCCTCCCGCCTCCACACAACGCTGCTGGATTCACTGATCCCCAGAATGTCCAGCAAGTTGCCAAGTGGGTGAAGACACGTGTTGGAGAAACTGGTAAGTGTAGTGGAGCCACCAGGAATCTGTACGGCAGTCCCGGGACTCACCGAGGCTGTGGGAGAGGAGCAGGGTTCGAATCCTCCCCAAACCCTCTCCCCATCTCTGTCATCTTCCCACAGGGCTTTTTGGTCTGGTGAATAATGCTGGTATATCTGGTATCATCGGGCCCACACCATGGCTGACACAGGATGATTTCCAGAGAGTGCTGAATGTGAACACACTGGGCCCTATTGGGGTCACCCTCGCCCTGCTGCCCCTGCTACAGCAGGCCAGGGGTCGGTGTGTCAACGTCACCAGTGTCTTGGGCCGCATAGCAGCCAATGGCGGGGGCTACTGTGTCTCCAAGTTTGGCCTGGAGGCCTTCTCTGACAGCCTGAGGTGAGGGTGCAAAGCTCCAGAGGGACAGGGTTCCTACTCAGATACATCAGTTGCTGACACAGGCTGGAAGACAGAGTGGGACAACACGGGAGAGATGGAAAGAGCAGACAGGGCCGTAGGTGAAGCCCCAAGCTTTATCACATACAAACTTTGTGTCCCTAATTTAGTGTGTGGGGTGGTGTGGGTGGGGGGGGCGCGCGCGCGCTTGCGCTGCGCACGCGATGTGTTTAGTTTTTGAGGCAAGTCTCACTGTATGCCCTGACTGGCCTGGAACTCACAGAAACCAGCCTGGGTTACACCGTATAGTCCAGGCTGGCCCAGAATACTGGGCAATCCTCTTACCTCAGCCGAATGAGCTACCACACACCCAACTAGTTACTTCTCGGGGTGTTTTGGTTTTGTTGTTCATTTTTCTTCCAAATCTGTTAAACCAGAGTGAGACTTGCCTTATGGGGGTTCAGAGTAAAGTGAGCCGCGTGCAAGCACTGAGCAGTGCTGAGATGTTAGGGAAAGCCTTCTGTCGTTCATGTTTAGCTGGCTTTGACAGGTATTTGCTCACACATCCACACATCCATGTTTGTTGTGTGCACACATATGCACAAATGCATGGGCACCATGGCACACATGCTGAGGTAAACTTACGGGAGACCGTTCTCTGAGGTTATAGGTTGATGGCAAGAGGCCTCATTCTATGAATCACCTTGCCAGCCCTGCATATCACCATTTATAGTAGAAAAAACTAATATTTTTCATTCTGTCAACCATTCTTTATAAATATTACTATAGGGCTACTTTAGAGGAGCATGAGACATGCCCCCGGGTCGTGTCTGCCCCTCATTCTTCTGTTTTATGAGACACGGTATGTATGTACCCTAGGCTGGCCTCGAACTCACTCTCCGAAGTGCTGGTATCACAGACATATGCCTCCACTGAGGGATATGTCTTGCATAACATTTTAAACAGTAATATTCAAAGGTGGTGAGAACAGAAAGGAGCTAAAGAGGACAGTGGAAGCAGTAGAGTCTGAATTTGGGGCAGAAGCCCAGGTGGATCCAGTGGAGCCCCGCTAGTGAGAAAAGCTGCCTTTATCACCTTACTGGATGGATAATCTCGCCCTCTTCCCCTCTTTATCTCCAAGTCAGCATCATGGGACACACAGCTCTATACTTGGATCTCTACACAGGCCAGGCCAGGAGACAGTGGAATGTACCCACAGTTACCCCACACCACCAGTCACCTAACAGCTGATACCAATCTAGATCCCTCGATCCTAGTACTCAGGACTCAGTCTTTTGTTTTGGTTGATACAGAAAGGGGCTCTAGATTAAGAACTGGCAAACTTCAGTTACCAACCGGATGGGCTAAGCGGCCTTCAGGCAATAATGTTTAACAATTAATAGTTACATTGTAAATGGTTATATTAGTACACTCCCAGACCTTTAATCACAGCACTCAGGAGGCAGAGGCAGACAATCTCTATGAGTTCAAGACCAGCCTGGTCTACATAATGAGTTCCAGGACAGCCAAGGCTGTTACATAGAGAAACCCTATCTCAAAAACAAAAAGCAGCCAACCTATTGGCCGGCTTGTGGCAGCACACCTTTAATCCCAGTACTTGGGAGGCAGAGCAGGGATTTCTGAGTTCCAGGCCAGCCTGGTCTACAGAGTGAGTTCCAGGACAGC
This sequence comes from Mastomys natalensis, assembly GCA_021653895.1. NCBI lineage: Eukaryota > Metazoa > Chordata > Mammalia > Rodentia > Muridae > Mastomys > Mastomys natalensis. Next base: position 576,861 of record JAJTUV010001656.1, on the reverse strand, counting down.
CAAGGGCTATACAGAGAAACCCTGTCTTGAAAAACCAAAAAAAAAAAAAAAAAAAAAAAACAAAAAATGGTTTGTCGGCCTGAGTACATAAGGGCTCAGCTAGCATTGAGCAGAGGCTGAACTACCTGCTTCAGAGTGGTTCCAGAGTTCCAATTCCAGGCTTCAACGACTACCTAGGTGGTTCAATCTCAAACCATCTGTAATTCGATCTGATGCCCTCTTCTATTATGTCTGAGAGAGTGACAGTGTACTCATATACATAAATAAATCTTTGAAAAGAAAAAGTAGGTAGAGAGACTGCTCACTGTGTAATCATGAGGACCCACACCCAAGCAACTGGATGCCCTCTTCTGGCCGTCATGCACACGTGCATACATCACAATTCCATACACTCATACTTGCACACATTTACATGAATCTTTCTGAAGAAGTAAGGGAACAGGATGCTAAGGCAGAAGGATCTTCAATTCTAACTTTAATTTGGGCTACTTTAGCAGCATGAGGCTTAAAGCTTTGGTCCCTAGCACCACCACCCAAAAAAAAAGCTTGCTAGCCATTAGTCTAGATCACAGAATAAAATACACAGGAGAGGAGATGTAGATAGTGATAGATACCCACCGGTAATCCCAAAACTGTACAAGTTGAAGCAGAGGGTTGAGGCCCAGCCTAGGCTACTAACAAGATCTTGTCTCACACATAGACACTCGCACATTCACACACTCTAAGCAATAAGATCTTGTCTCACACATATTCTCCAAGCATGGTGGTCACACACCTGTAGTTACCACTTTTAAGACCAGCTTCTACTACCTAGCAAATTCAAGCTACAGGAGAACCAGCAAAATGGCTAAGCACTTGCTTCGAAGTCTGACATCCTGAATTCAGTGGACATACTTGGTAGGAGAGAACCAAGTTGTCCTCTGGCATCCACACATGGCCAGTGGCACGCACATATATAAAGTAAATGCAATTTTTTTAATTAAAAAAAAAAATTTCAAGATCAGCCTAAACTACATAGTGAAACCCTGTCTCATAAAATAAAATTTTAAAAGAGAGAAGCCAGGTATGGTGGCAGATCTCTTGAGTTTGAGGCCAGCCTGGTCTACAGAGTAAATTCCAGGACAGCCAGGGCTACACAGAGAAACCCTGTCTCAGGGAGAAGAGAGGGAGAGAGAAACAGGCAGACTAACATGATGATAAACATGTTATCTCAGTACCCGGGAGGTCGAGACAGAAGTTACCTAGAGTTCAAGGTTATCCTTGGCTACATAGAGAGTTCAGAGCTAGCCTGGGCTACATGAGACCCTGTCTCATAAAACCAGGGGCCATAGAGATGACTCAGGATAAATGGTTACTGCTCTTGCAGCCCTGGGCTTGTATTGATGTGGTTCAGTTGCTTACCTACCATACACAGGCCCTTTCCATCTTAGATTCCACACTCCTGGAAACCTAGGTTGAAACACAGAAACCTCTCTGCCCACCCTCCAGGCGGGACGTGGCTCCATTTGGAGTAAAAGTCTCCATTGTGGAGCCTGGCTTCTTCCGAACCCCTGTGACCAACCTGGAGACTCTGGAGAGCACCCTGAAGGCTTGTTGGGCCCGGCTACCTCCAGCTACACAGGCCCACTATGGGGAAGCCTTCCTCACTACTTGTGAGTAGCTGGGCCCATATTGGGTGCGTGATGGGAGAAAGAGAGAGCCAGAAAGGTCAGGCCTGGAAGGGAGAAAAGGGGCAGGCAGAGGGAGTACTGTCACTTCCTGAACCTGGCAACCAGCCCAAGGACCTAATACGGGATGGAGGAGGGCAATGTCGGCGTCACGCTAACTACAGCGTCTTCCAAGCTACAGATCTTCGAGTGCAGCGCCGCATCATGAACCTGATCTGTGACCCAGACCTAACGAAGGTGACCAGCTGCCTGGAACACGCCCTGACTGCCCGCCACCCCCGGACACGCTACAGCCCGGGCTGGGATGCCAAGCTGCTCTGGCTGCCGGCCTCCTACCTTCCAGCCAGGGTAGTGGATGCTGTGCTCACCTGGGTCCTTCCCCGGCCTGCCCAGTCAATCTACTGATTCCAGCTTTATAGCAAGAGGCTGATTTTGAAAGACAGGGCATCTATGTCTGTCTCTACCCGGTGTTGCCTGGTTTCTGACACAAATTAGGCTCTCAATAAATATGTATTGCTTTAAATAAAAAAAGGTGTACAGAAATGAAGGTGTCCACGGGAGCCTGACAAGATTTAAGTATATAAAATCCTAAAGTTGCCTAGGAGCAAACTCTGTTTGCTCTTTAGTGCCTGCAAAACTTCTATTGTACACTGGGTGGTGTAAGGAGCTACCTTGCACCTACAGACGCTTTTCGGTGCTGCACTTGGAGAATGGCCACCAGAGGGCGCTTTTCCTCAGCCAAGTAATGAGAATTTGTTGTTGGCACCTGACACAGCATTGTCTCATTTTCCTGGGGGCTGAAGGGAAAGTGATGAAAAACGGTCATAGCCAGATTGGGTGGCTTCCATGAAAGGAGGAGATAACTTAAAACTCCCCGATTATCCAAGGCAAACATGAGGGACACTGCCACACTGGCCTCAAGCAACTTAAAACATTCTCCTTGAGGGTTGAGAGAGGAGGAGTTTGCTGGCCCTCAAAGCATCAGAAAGCCAAAAAGTTGTCCAGGCTCTATAGGGCCTTTGTGGAAAATTCCTTCGACTTATGCGGGGAAACGGCCTCATGGACACTGCAGGAACACTGCTCGAAGGCTAAGCAGGCAACACAAAACCAGGGCGGAGGAGAATACTCAGCCACAGCCTCCTCTGGATCCCCCACCTCTTCCACTGCCAACCCAACCAACACCCTCAAGAAAATACAACTTTCCCCAACAACCCCCCCTACCCCGTCCAAATATGCCTGCCTATTCTCAGGGTAGGGACTGGGGAGAAGGAAAGGGAAGGGGCTGTCCACCACTCTTAAGATAAACTGAGACCATCTCCTTTTTTCAGGTCTGAAAAAATAATCCGTTTAATTGAAAAACCTGGAGAATCCACTCCATGGAAAGGCAGAAGAGACCAGACTGCACACACACGCAGCCCTACATTACTTCGTAGCCACTTCGGATACTCTTCACCAGACAGCAGGAGAAGATGATCCCCAAGACCTGAAAGGAAAGATGGAAATGTGGGTGGACAGGCGGCAAGGGAGGCTTCTTCAGTGCCTCCTGCTCCCCGGATGCCCTGGGCTGATTCAGACCCCACAGCCCACAGCATCCCTCACCTCCACAAAAGCAATGCCCAGGGCTGCTGCAGCACACCAGCAGTATGTTCTTCCTCAGCCAGATCGCTATAGTTTCCACGCAGCCCTGAAGGGAAGAGGCGGGCGTGAATACCAACAGGAACTTCTACCTCCCTCCCTCCCCCTGTCCCTTTCTCCCGACCCCCATTCCCAGATCTCATCCCTGCCTCCTGAAACATTTCCCAAGTTCCCCAAGATTGTCTTCTCCCTACCTGGGTATGGATGGTGGATTCCTTGAAATTATTTCCACAGCCCGCAGTGATGTTGATGCAGCAAGAATCAGGGACTCTGTCCTTGCCCATACCGGGGATGTTCTCCCAGTCTGTGTAGTTAGAAGCGCCACAGCACTGATTCTAGGAAGGGAGGAGGGATGGGAGGGAAATCGTCGAACCTCCATTTTAATTCACAGATGAGAATCCTCTACCCCAGCTAACCCTCTTCCCGGCCTCCCACTCACTTCTTTCTGCAATTTGTCCATAATGGTGGCTGTTTTGTTGTCTTTAAGGTAATTCTGCATCTGCTGCTGGAAGCTCTTATTAAACTCTGACTTCACCTAGGAGTAGAGAAGTGTGTTGTTGAGAACAGACCTCAGGCCCCAGATTCCCAGAACAACCTGAGACAGGTTCCCCTTGTTCCCCTTGCTTACCTGGTCTCTAAACACGTAGCCAGCAATGGCCACAGCCACCTCCACAAGCATAGATAAGAGACAGGAAGACGGCAAACTGCGGGAGGACAGGACGGGAGTCGGGTTTGAAGTCTGGATTTAAAGGGTTTGCTCTGACACAGTCAATTCCAGAGACACCCCCTGGTGTTCTTCATCCACCCACCTCAGCCACAGAAATGCCTTCCGGTAGTCCCAAGAGCTCCCACACCCCACTCACTGTAATCATGAGACAGTAGTTCTCCTTGCAGGCCCCACAGCAGCCCACAAAGGCCACCAGGAAGAGGAAGGCGCCCACTGCAATGATGACCACAGGCAACAGCGAGCCAGCGGTAGTCTCATGGGTAATGGCCTGCTTCAAGACAACCTGGACTGCTACACCAATGGCAATCAATCCCACTGCACAGGCCTGAGGGAAAAGGTGAGGGTTAGGTCAGATCCCTCACACCCGACCCCCCAACCCAGAAAACAGATTCTTGGTTGTTTTTGTTGTTGTTGTTGTTTTTGTTTTAATTTTCAAGACAGGGTTTCTCTGTGTAGCCCTGGCTGTCCTGGAACTCACTCGGTAGACCAGGCTGGCCTCGAACTCAGAAATCCGCCTGCCTCTGCCTCCCAAGTGCTGGGATTCAAAGGCGTGCGCCACCACTGCCCAGCTCAGAAAACAGATTCTTACACCTCCAGGAAACACTGACTGTAGAGAAGGTCTGCCCATCCTTGCCCCACAGTGAGGGCTGGGAAGTTGTTTAAGGCACACAGGGAGAAGGGAATCAGGAGGTGTCATGCCTGCCTTTAAACAGGTCTTCAGCCCAGGATGTGCATTGTTACTTTCTATGGGCTCTCGGCTAGAGTCTCCCTCACAACTACCCCCTCACTCCAGTGTACTCAGGTCCTAGGGCCAGCTAGGCCAGGGTGGAGGAGGAGGGGGGCTAAGAGTGGCCCCTTTCTGAACAAACAGTAGCTTCTCAGGGAGGAGCATATGAAGGAGGCAGATCCTTTCCTTACCCCCCCCCCCCCCCCCCCCCCCAGTAAATGAGAGGGCTAAGGGAATGGAGATGAATCAACAGGGTGAGGAGTGGAGGCAGCCCCTTGGCGATACCATCAGACCGTTGGCAGGTTGCCCCACCACCCCATATCACAAATGGTTGGGTCACCAGACAGGAAGGGCCAGGAAGGGGTTGGTTAGGGGAGCTCCCCATCTAGGATGGCAGGCAATTCTCGGTCCTAAACTTTCCTCAGAGGTCCCGAAAAGCAAGGCGGGGGTGGGAGGAGTAGGGGGGGGGATGACGGGGAAGAGGGGGTAGCGCGGACACGTTCTGCCTTTGGCCCTTTCCCCGGGCTTTCCTTCCACATCTGGCCTCCAGCTGCCTTCATTTCTGGGTCCCTCACCCTTCACGGCTCCCGCTCCAAGACTCCCCCGCACCCCGCCCGCACGCCCCGTCGCTCTCCCCGCGCTACTCACACAGAAGGCCAGCAGGAGAACGTTAGAGCAAAAACTTGACACACTTCATTCCTCCTTCCACCGCCATGGCTGCTGGGCCTGGGGCCGCGGAGAGCGCAAGGATTAGGGCAGGCCGAGGGGCCGCGGGATCCGCAGCTCCCCGCCGGCCTTCGCAGCCTTCCCTGCGCGGCCCCCATCGCGGCCCTCCCACCCAGAAAGCCCGCGGTCAGATCCACGTCTCCCTGCCCTCCCCGCGCGGCGGCCGGACTTGGGGGTGGGGGGGGTGGGGGGCGCGCACCGCCGAGCCGGGCCTCGGGGCCTCGGGATCCCGGGACGCGCAGAGGGCGCGGCCGGAGGCCAGGTGGATCCCCGCCGGCCGCCGCACAGCGCCGAATCCCGACCCCGACAGGCCGCGACCCGGACCCTCGCCAGCCCTCGGGTGCGAGCCTCCCCTCGGGTGCGGCGCAGATGGCTTCCCGCGAACTTCGAGGCAAAGTTACCCCCACGGGCATCCCCGGGTCCCCGGGCCTGCGTCAGCCCCGGCCTCACCTGCGCTCCCCGACGCTTCTTAATGCTCTCCTGCCGCGGCTCAGCCGCTGTCTCCGGTGCCCCCTGCCCGCGCCCCGCCTGCTGCACGGCCCCGCCCCGGCTCCGGCCGCCCCCCTCCCCCGCAGGGTGGCCGCCTCCCTCCTCCCTCCCTCCCTCCCTCTCTCCCTCTCTCTCATGTGACGCGGGAACAGCTGCGGCCTGAGTCACCCGGGCTAGCAGGGGGAGGCGAGCCCCCCGCATGGACAAGGCCACGTGGCCGCTGCCCGGAAGGCTCGAGCTAGGAGCCGGACCTCAGGGTTCCTGGAGCCCTCTGCAACCCAGCGCCGTCTGGTTCACTCTGGTTCAGGAGTAGGCGAGTCAGAGCTCAGAGGACGCAGGGCGGCCCAGAGTTGCCCAAAGACAGAACTGAGCCAAAGTGTCAAAATGGTCTTCTGAGACCTCAACCCACCGAGAACCCACCGCGCACCTCCCTCTCCGTCCTAGTTCAAGCCCCTGCCCCCCATTCCCGAGCCCGCAGAAGGTGTGGGTTGGGTGGCATTGGGGTAAAGTCAGAATAACCACTTTCAGAAAGCCCCTAGCTTCACGTCCTAGAAGTCTCTCAACATTCTGGACTAGGGTTTTATTGCCCCAACTTCTCCATTTTCTAGAACTCCTGAGCTGAGAAAACCGGAGGAAGCCCTTGTCTAGAACAAACGTCAACTCTACAAACGTCAGAGCCTGGGTCCTCCTTCTGGGAAAAGATTAACAAAGCCTTTGCTTCCTTGCTCCTGGATTAGCCAGTGGTTAAAGGAGATGTGAGAAAGGACACTAAGGCTCGCAAGGCAATAACATGGACTTCTGCATCTTCCTCTTTTCATCAGAGATGACAAAACCAGGTAAAGGCAGTAGCTAGAAATACCTCCCTCCCTTGTGCCGCTGGCGGTTCCCAGAAGGAACTGTTGTAAAAACTCAAAGATACATCAGCCTTACACGCCTAGCCTGAACTTTGTCCTTTTCTCAGCAGCTCCTTCTGCCTCAAGTTGCTTACTGAATCTGAAGGGAAGGGAGTGTATACAAAGAAGCAATTAGAACAAAGGCCAGCCGGTGGCACATGGTCCCAGTCCCAGCACTTTCGTATCTTTTCTGTTTGTTTGTTTGTTTTTGTTTGTTTGTTTTGTTTGTTTGTTGAGAAAGGGCTTTCTGTGTAGCCCTAGCTGTCCTGGAACTCTATCTGTAAGACCAGGCTGGCCTCCAACTCAAAGATCCGCCTGCCTCAGCCTCCAGAGACTAAAGACTATCCCCATCCCACCCAGCACAAGAGAATCAATTTAAATAATTGAATTTGAATAATTCAAAGCCACTCCGGACAGTTCAATGAGACAACACACACACACACACACACACACACACATCTTTCTCTTTGGAATCAGAGTCTCATGTAGCCCAGGCTGGCCTGGAATTCCCTGTGTAGCTGAGGATGACCTTGAACTGATGGTCATCCTGTCTCCGCAGGTGCTGGCATCACCAGTGTGGACAAGCCGCTATGGCATCGGACCCAGGATTTTGGCAAGCACTCCACCAACTAAGATGGATTCCCAGTGCTAGTGAGACTATAGTTCAGAATGAAAAACGAAAATACATGCAGCTCTGTGGTAGAGCATCCAGCATGAACAAGGACCCAGGCTCAGTTCCCAGACTACAAGGAAGTCTAGGCATGGTGGTGAGACCTGTTGTTCCCAGCATTGTGGAGGTGAAGGCAGGATGGCTGAAGGTTACGGGCCATCCTGGGCTACATGACACCTCGTCTCAACCAAACCAAAACAACAAAATCCGTGGTATATACCTTACTTTAGCACTTGGGAGACTGAAGCAGGAGGATCACTTAGTCATTTCAAGTTCAAGGCCCAGCCCAGCCTGGGCTACAAAGTGAGACCCTATCTCAAAAAAAAAAAAAAAGAAAAACAGGAATAAATCTGATCTGAGGATGTGTTCAGTTGGTAAAGTTCTTGCTTAGTTTAGTATGCAGACAGCCCTGGCTTGTGTTCTTAGCACCTCATAAACAGGCATGGTTGTGGTATATGCCATTATTCCAGAACTAATGAGGTAGAGGACGTTAAAGTCTCAAGGAATTCACGTCATCCCTCTGAAACCTAAGGATGTTTTGAGGCCAGTCTAAGGAGTGAGTCCTTGTCTCCAAATGTGAGTAAATAATCAAATAGTAAATCAGTGCCAACTGAATGAAGAACCCTGGCATGACAGCACATGTTTATTATTTCCATACGTAAACTGACAGGCCAGCTTCGGCTACATACGGGAACCCTGGCTCAGAAAGGAGGAGGAGGAGGAAAAGGAGGAGGAGAAGAAGAGGAGGAAAGAAGAAGAAGAAGAGGAGGAGGGGGAAGAGGAGAAGGAGGAGAAAGAGGAGAAAGAAGAAGAGAGGAGGAAGAAGAAAAGAAGAGGAGGAGGAGGAAGAGGAGGAGAAAGAAGAGGAAGAGAAAGGGCTGGAGAGATAGATGGCTCAGTTGTTTAGAGCACTTGCTCTTACAGAGGACCTGACTTAATTCCCAGCATACACATGGTATTCTATAACCTCTGTAACTCCAGTTCCAGTGGCTATGATGCCATCTCCTGGCCTTCTCAGGCATCAGACATACATATAGTACATATATACATGCAGGCAAAATACACACACACACACACACACACACACACACATATTTCTAAAATTATGTGTCCTTGGGTCTGGAAAGATCACTCAGTAGGTAAGAGCACTTGTACAAACATAAGGGCCTGAGTTTGGATCCAAGCATCCACATTAAAAAAAAAAAAAAAAAATCAGGTGTGTGGGTGGCGGGATATCCAGGGAGGCCTCCACCCACTTAGAGGAGAAGGGGAGGGAAGAGGAGGGAGGGGCCAAGGACTGCGGGAGGGGGTGACCAGGAGGGGGCCAGTGAGCAGGATGTAAAGTGAATAAGCAAAAAAAATAAAATTATGGTGGTGGGGGGGGGTCATCTTCCTGAAGACAGAGGGGAGGAGAAATGGGATGAGGGACTGTAGGAATGGGGAAGGGGGGGCAATGGCTGGATTGTAAAAAAAATAAATAAATAAAAGTAATTCAAATAAATAAACAAATAATCCAAAATACAGAAAACAAAATAAATACAATTAAATTAAAAAAAAATAATCAAATGTAGCTCCACAAGCATTCCAGAACTGTTAAGAGACAGGAGGATCGCTGGGACTTGCTGGCTATCAGCCTAGTGCCAGATTCAGTCTCAAGGGAACAAGGTAGAAAATGGTAAAGCAGGCCACCTAACATCCTTCCCTGACCTCACACACATAGACAGACACCACACATCCAGACAGAACCCGAGGTCGTCATGGTCACAAAGACAGACATCACATGCTCTCTCTCACATGTGGACTCTGGAGCAGCTTTTTAAAAGGACATGAAAGTAAATGGAGAATTATTATTAGCAGTGTGGGAGGGAGAAGGGATCGGGGGATGAATGAGACAAGGAACAATCGGGTAGATATTCATGTATGGAAATGTCATGTGATATGTTATCCTCTGCCAACGAAATGAGCCAACTCAAGCCAAATCAAAGTGTAAAGGCAGGGTTGTGGGGCAGCTCTCCACCAACCACACAGGAGGGGGGAGTCAGAGGGGAAGGGGAAGAGAAAGAGTACACAGACAGAGAGAGACAGAGACAGAGAGACAGAGACACAAGAGAGACAGAGAAAGCCAGAGACAGAGAGACAAGAGAGACAGAGACGGAGACAGAAAGACAAGAGAGACAGAGACAGAGAGAGCAAGCCACGGATATGTGAGAGGAAACCTAGCCCCTGGGTTAGAAAGTTCCATATAAAGGGTAGGGCTTCCCAGCCATGGCCTGTAACAGGTAGGGACTGAGGGATGTGGGAGAATGTGGAGGCCAGGTCCATTTTGGTATGTTAAATATGCACCTCGGCTACTTGTTCCTGGTCTGCAACTCCACATCATGATAAATCCAGGAGATAGCTGTGCACACCTTTAATCCCAGCACTCAGGAGGCAGAGGCGGGTGGATCTCTTGAGTTCCAGGCCAACCTGGTTTACAGAGTGAATTCCAAAATCAACAAGGACTACACAGAGAGACCCTGTTTCAAGGAAAAAACAAAAAACAACAACAACAAAAAAAATCATAGGTGCGCTCACGTCAATAATACACATTACTCGTCTGTTCCTTACTCACTCACTCCACTTCCCACACAATGTAAATCCTCTGTAAAAGAAAATGCAAAGGTAAGGCCACCATTGCTAAGAGGCAGGTTCCTGAATTATGTCCCCCCCAGCAGAATACACCAGGAACATTCTGGACCTGGATCTCCCTTATCACGGCAGGATACGGTTGAGGAGCCAAGATGCCAAAGAAAAGAGTATTCGTGAGTTTTCTTATTGTGTTGTCACTAGATGCCAGGCCTGTACTGGGCACCAGGCAGCAAGGAGAGAAAGAAGGCAGATCCACGGTCTATCCACGCTAGAGGACAGAAACTCCTGGAGAGCCCACAAGAGCTCCGGAAGGGAGCGGATTCCCCAGAGGTGGACAGTATTCCCCAAGGTACCCTGGATGACCAAGGGCAAACTCTCGGCTTCAGGGATGGGAAACGAGAATTAGATATGACAACGGTTTATTAGGCTTGGAGGTGGGAAATCTCAGTGATAGAACACTTGTTTACTATCTTCAGTCCTGGATTCCATCTCTACCAATGCAACAACAACAACAACAACAAAAAGTAAAACAGAGTTTGCTAGCTTTGATAGTGATAAGATTAGGCAGGAAAATTTTGTGCATTCTTTAAAGGTACATCCTGGAAAGTACGGAAGGGCGCCATGCCATACCTGTGGTGTGTTTGGAATTCTTCGAAACAATGAATGAAGCAGGAGATGATTACAAGCAGAATGATGAGGTCTAGAAGACGACGACGCTATTCCACGAGCAAAGGTAGTGGGGCTGGGGCTTCTGAGAAAGTGATGCAAGCCTAGAGAGTGGGCTCACACTAAGTGACCAAACATCCAGACACCTGCAAGACAGAGATGACAACCACCATCCACAAGAGAGAGGGTAGAGGCGTCACCCAGGAAAGAAAATACCTACCTAGGAAGCTCAAGAAGGGCATTCATCCAGGTGGCTACACCCTACCAGAAGTTATGGAGTCAGGAAGAGATGTGCCAGCCATAAAACCTGGTATACCATGCTACTCAGAAGGCCAAGGCAGGAGAATCACCTGAGTCCGGTAGTTCAGAGCCAGCCTGAATAACATATCAACCCCGATAATTAAGAATTAGTTAATTTAAGAAGGAAAAAAAAAAAAAACCCAGAGCCTCTGGCAGCCTTTATGTTTGAAAAACGCATGGGTGTGGGCTGGGGGAGATAGCTTGCCCAGTAAAGCGCCCGATATGCCTCCAACCCCATACACATGCAACAAAGGAAAAAAAAAAAAAAAAAAAAAACACAGGTAGAAGTAGCCGGTAAAGGGGCTAAATGTTATAGGATGTGGCAGGCTCTATGCTAAGATCCTTCCTCAGTTCACTCCAGGTTAACCCTCCTGTGAGGTCAATATTATCATTCCTGTTTTATTTGTATCCTGTGGGTGGAGGTCAGAGGACAACTGACTTGGAGAGTCTGTTCTCTACTTCTGCTGTGTGGGTTCCCGGAATTGAAAGTCTTCAGGCCTAGAGGTAACTGCCCTTACCTGTTGGCCTCTTTTCTGTCTTATAGATAAGGAAACAGGCTTGACAGTATAAAGTAACATTCCCAGAGCCAGTTAGGACAGTCTTAGAATTTTTTGTTTTTTTGTTTGTTTGTTTGCTTAGGTTTTTTTTACCCTTAGACAAGGTCTTTCTATGTCGCTCTGGCTGTCCTGGAACTCACTAAGAGAAGAAGTGGAACTAACTGAATGAGCAGGGGAAGAGCTGCCATGCAGATGAAGAGAATTACCACCACCGCCACCCAGGGAAAGGCAAAGGACTGGAGGGCCAGGGCAAGCTGCAGTAGACACACGGTGGTGGCAGAGGCTGAGGAAACTAGAGAAAGCCAGGGAGAGCCAGAAAATCGACCTGTGTAGAATTGGAGGGGAAGGACAGGGTCGTCAGACTACCCACTCCTGAGTAAAATTCCTACTGAATAAGATGGTGTTCTGACGGCACTGTGACGTGCTAGGTGCAAGGCAAGACGAAGTGTGCTTTACAGGTCAGAAGATTGAGGCTAAAGAGATGGCTCAGCTCAGCGGTTAAGCTCACTGGCTGCTCTTAAGTGAACCCAGATGTGTTTCCTAGCACCCATATGAAAGCTCACAATCATCTGTAATCCCAATCCCAGAGGATCCAAGGCCTCTTCTGAACTCCCAGGACATTACACACACCCCACACAAAATACAGACGCATACACTCAGGATGCAGTCATATACACAACATAAACAAATTTTTCTAAATTCTGGAGATCAGAGATGGTAGTGGTTATGAAATATGAATTACTTTAAAGTCACTTAACTCTACCTTAAAATCACTTAAAATGAGCCAAACAGATGACTCAGCAGTTAAGAGACTTGATACACGAGCCTGTCGACTTGAATTCCAGCACAAAAACACAATTTAAAAAGTTGTTCTGGGGGGGGGGGGCGAGTCGTTCTCGATGGGCAGTGGTGGTGCATGCCTTTAATCCCAGCACTTGGGAGGTAGAGGCAGAGGCAGAGGCAGGCGGATTTCTGAGTTCGAGGCCAGCCTGATCTACAGAGTTCCAGGACAGCCAGGCTTGTCTCAAAAAACCAAAAAAAAAAAAAAAAAAAAAGTCGTTCTCACCGAGCAGTAGTAGTGAATGAACACCTTTAGTCCCAGTACTCAGGAGGCTGAGGCAAGTGGATCTCCATGAGTTTGAGGCCAGCCCGGTCTACAGAATGAGTTTCAGAACAGCCAAAGCTATACAGAGAGACTCTGTCTAGAGAAAACAAAGTTATTCTCAGTGGCAAGCACACATAAATCCAGCACTCCTATGGCAAGTTAGAAGGTGGAGAAAGAATTGGCTACAGGCCAGCTCATCCATGAGTCACAGCAGAAACAGGAAAAACACTGCCTTGTCTGGTTTGGTGGCACTCACCTCTAATCCCAGCAGAGGCTGGCCTGGTCTACAGAGAGAGTTACGGGACAGCCAGAACTGTTGTTACACAGAGAGACGGTGTCTCAATAAATAAATAAACAAACAAACAAACAAACAAATAAGAATGGTAAAATTTAGTTTATATGTACTTTACCACAATAGCACTGATCATAACAATCAGCACTTCAAGGCAGAGGGCAGAGGGGGACTGCTGAGTGAGGATGGGGTCTGACCTCAGACTTGTCCCTTCAGAGCATGCCACAGCCTTCAGAGCCTCCAGCGTCAGCTCCAAGAACTTGTCATCCAGAACGACCTCTGAGCTACTGCAGTTGGCTCAGGCTGCTGCACTGTGGGTGCCTGGCACTGGGCAGTGGAAGATAAGCTGGAAAGAGAGACCCCCTATTCCTTCACAGGAGGGAAGCCAGGCTTTGCTGCAGCTCCAGTCTGTTTTCTTCCAGACCAGAAGCACAGCACAGGAAGCGAAGGTAAGAGGGGGAGGGTGCAGAAAGGGAAGCTCGGTAGGTGGGAGGCAACAAATGAGCAAGCATGTCAGCGCTAAGGCTATCCCACTACAGAGGGTAGGAAGAATGATAGCCTGATCCCAGGATTTCCTTTCATACACAACGCTATGTTGAGCTTTAGATATCGGAGCCCCACCCTTGATCAATAAGAGAGTTGCTCCCAGACTGCAGACTTAGATCAAAATAATGTTGAGTAAAGAGGTGTGACAGACCATTCCCAGCAAAGCTCCCCAGGCAGTCTGACACAGACCTCTTCTTCTTGCACCGGTGCTGAATGCATCTCTGAGAGGAACCCACCCACACTAGGAGCATTGCTCTGCTCTACTGGTTGGTAGAGTCTGGAGACATAGAGGAGAATCTCCTGTCACTGAGAAAACCAACTGTGACTGACCCCACTGTTTCACTGGCAAGTCTAGATGGGTTGTTTTACCAAAGAGGACACATTGCCCGAGCCCCATTGTCCTCACTGTGAGGAGATGGGAGAGTCGGAGAGATGAAGCTAGCCCGTTCAAACTAACCCTGTAGGTGAGAGTAGAGCATCCGGTCTGTCCCCAGCAGGATGCTTTGCAAGGTAGACACCAGTGTAAGAACGCGTGCTCAGTCAACTCATAAGTGGTATAACCTTGGCAAAACTCTTGCTCGGGCTAGTTAATGGCGGGAGAACAATTTCCCTTCTCCCCTCACGGTCAGTCGAGAGGGTCATGAACGGAGTGCAGATGACTGACTTTGCTCACTTAAGCTGGTAAGGCTTGGGGCTAGAGAGATGGCTCAGTGGTTAAGAGCACTGACTGCTCTTCCAGAGGTCCTGAGTTCAATTCCCAGCAACCACATGGTGGCTCACAGCCATCTGCAGTGGGGTCTGATGCCCTCTTCTGGTGTTTCTGAAGAGAGCAATGGTGAATACACAAAATAAATAAATCTTTTTTTAAAAAAATAAATAAATAAGGCTTAGGACTCCAGCGTAGTTCAGCAGAAAAGTGCTTACCCAGCATGCATGAGGCCCAATGTTCTATCTCCAGCAATAGCAAAGTCAGGGGCAGGATGAGGCTCAGCTAGTCAGAGCTTGTCAATCATGCATGAAGGCCTAAGTTCAACCCATGGCCCTGCATAAACTGGGCGTGGTGGCACGTGGCTGTAATCCCAGAATTGAGACAAGAGGATCAGAATTTAGTTGTCATCATAAACTACAAAGAAAGTCTGAGACCAGCTTGGACTACTTGAGACTGTCTCAGAAATAAAATAAGGGCTTTACCATATTATTGTTTTGTGGAGGATTTTCGGTTTGGGTTTTGTTTTCGAGACGAAGTCTCAATATATATAGCTCAGGCTGCCCTAGAACTTAGGTAGACCAGTCTGGCCTCAAACTCATAAACTTCTGCCCTTCTCTGATTCCCTCCCAAGTGCTAGGATTAAAGGTGTGCACCACTATTTCTGGGCATATTATCTTTAGACTTATGGGAAATAAAGTAATTTTGCCTGCTAAGCAGTGTGGCACACACCTTTGATCCCAGCACTCCAAGGGGCTGAGGCAGGTGGATCTCTGTGAGTTTAAGGCTGGTCTGGTCTACAGAGTGAGTTCTAGAACAGCCAGAGCTACACAGAGAAACCCTGTATCAAAAAAAAGTTTTAGTTAAAATTTTTTTAATTAATTAGTTAATTAATTAATTAAAATTAAAAATAACTTTGCTCTGATGGGCTGGAAAGGTGGCTCAGTGGTTGAGAGAACTTATTGCTCTCCCAGGGGACCGGTGTGCAGTCTCATACCAGGTTGCTCACAACTATCACTCCAGTTCCAGGGGATCTGACACCCTTCTCTGCCTTCCACGGGCACCTTCATCTTTCTCCTGAGACAGGGCATAGATGAGCATTTAATAAATGAGATAAAAGCAAAGCTAAGTGGTTTTTGTTGTTGTTTTTTTGTTTGTTTGTTTGTTTTGTTTTTTATGTCTAATCCTTGGTACTGAAAGCCAAGGACACTAGGCCAGGACAGAGAAGGAACTCATTCCACGTATGAGTCTAGTCCTAGGCCGTATGGTCCTGCCTTTAAGATGCTTACAGGCAGAGCAGGAGAAATAGTTCAGCTATCAAGAGCACTTGCTGCTCTTCTAGAGGACCAGGGTTCTGTTCCCAGCATCCACATGGTGGCTTACAACTGTAGCTCTAATTCTAAGGGATCTGGTTTCCTCTTCTGCCTCTCTGGACACAAGGCACACACGCAGTGCACATATATACATTCAGGGAAGATACTTATAAACACAAAATGAAAACAAATAAATCTTCTTTGAAAAGTAAAGACGGTTGCAGCCTGCAGACACAGACAAAACTACAACGTGGTAATGTTTATAATGAAGAGAGGGCCTGGATCCTGGGTGGCTGCCTAGCACAGGGCGGTGGGTACAAGAGAGTGCTAGGCATGATGGCACATACCTTTAATCCTAGTACTCATGGATAATTATAAAGAGATGTCTGTGAGTTCACGCCTGATCTACTTAGCAAGTTCTAGGCCAGCAAGCGCTACATAGTGAGATCCTGTTTCAAAAACAAACAACTCTAAGGTGATTGTCAAAGAATGAGGGTTTTATAGGAGGCTGGATAAATGCTGTACTCAAACTGGTCAAGTTCCTTGCATAGGTGTAGTATTGCAGTGAGACAGCCAACAATGAGAAGAAGTATCAGGGTGAGAATGGGCAGGGAATGTTGGTAATGCCAAGGCAGACTCTCTGATCCTCTTCATACACACACACATGTGCACACACATGCGCGCGCACACACATGCACACATACCCGCACACATGTGCACACATAGGCACACATGTGCACACACGTGCACACATACCCACACACATGTGCACACATATGTACACACGTGCACACACGTGCACACATACCCACACACATGTGCACACATAGCACACATGTGCACACACATGCACACATACCCACACACATGTGCACACACATGCACATACACACACATGTACACACAAATATATGTGCACATACACACACACATACACACACTCTTCTGAGCAACCACTTTGATCTCACAGCCAGGTGCTCTCCCGATTTCTCTCTGAGATTGGATTTTCTTGGAATTCCACCTCCAGGCTTCCCTCATCTAGCTCAGATCATGCTTTGTCCGTGCCCAGATCAGCCCACCTGCCAGCATTTT
The DNA here is from genome assembly GCA_021653895.1 of Mastomys natalensis. NCBI lineage: Eukaryota > Metazoa > Chordata > Mammalia > Rodentia > Muridae > Mastomys > Mastomys natalensis. The sequence continues at coordinate 560,122 of JAJTUV010001656.1, read as the reverse complement.
GGTATCTCTGGAAGAGTAAATGCTGAGCTCAGACCCCCTCCTGTTCCAGGAATATGACATCTCCTGCAGGAAGGTCCCCTTTGGAAGGCCCTGAAGTTAGGATTTCAAGGCTCTGGAAAGGAAGCAGTATGTTTTAAGAAAGGTACAGAAAAGGTGGGGAGACCTGGAAAACCCAAGGCTAAAAAGGAAAGGGTAGATAGAATTGGAGGGCTGACATTCCTTAAGAAGGTTAGGGGAAATTGACTAGAAATTCAGAGGTTCTTCTCAGTGGTGGCAGAGGCTGGAGGCAAAGGAAGTCATGATCCTTAATAATTCTTACCGCCTTTAATCCCAGCACTTGGGAGGCAGAGGCAGGCGGATGGATTTCTGAGTTTGAGGCCAGCCTGGTCTACAGAGTGAGTTCCAGGACAGCCAGGACTACACAGAGAAACCCTGTCTCGAAAAACCACAAAAAATAAAAATGAAAATAAAATGATTCTTACAGTCTCCAAATTGTTCTATACCTCCATGACCACCACTACAGCCTCAAACACGAATTCTTTGGATCCCTTCTCCCAGCCCCCAGCTTCTCATAGAGAAGCTAAAGAAGTTAGAGGGGCTGCCAAGGGACCCAGGCAAGATAAGTATAGGGTTTGGAGAACATGATACAGGAAGGGGCAATAATTACACAGTAAGATCCTCTTGGGGACTACAGGGTTTGTGGGCAGAGGACTTGAAATGGTCCACTCCTCCAACACAACACTCCGCCCAGGAAAAGTTGCTCCACACCCCTAGAGAGGCACATACTAGAAGAGAAGAGAGTAAGGAGGCCCTCTCCCTGCTGCTACAATTCAACCATTCCACCCTTCCTCACCCACCCCAAGGAAGCCCCCAAGTATGGAGGAATAAAGCCATTAACCCCAGAGATAAGGCCTTTGGGGGCAAAAAGGGAGATAGGATTAGGAAATCCTGTGTACTACCATACCACTGCGACCTGACCTCGACTAATCTTAGAAGCCAAACGGGGTCAGGCCTGGGAGGCACTTGTGTGAAAAGATTGGGGAAATTCTCTCAAAGGAGTCAAGAAAAGTAACTTTTCCAATTCTGATGTACAAGTCAGGGAGGAGTGTCGCAGGACAGGGAAACAGTATATTCCTCATCCCCCACCGGTCCCCACCCCCGTAGCAGCACCCCGAGCCTTGGCCTCGAACACTGGCAACAGACTCCCCAGGATCAGAAGCTCTTGCTTCTGAGGCTGTTAACAGATAGCATACCCGAGAACGCATTTCTATCCTTCTGCCGGCTCCCTCCCCTTGGTACTTGCTTTCTTCTCATCCGCAGCGCACAACCTCCAAACCTAAATACCAGCCTCAAGACTCTACCCACATTTGCTATGAACCAGTCAGACCTGGAAGGAGGCGGGTATGGAAGTTGCTCGGGTAACCTAGGAGAGGGCACCCCTAGCTGGAAGGCAGTTACCAGGGAGACCAGGACAGTTGGCTGGGATCCAAGCCAGGGTTGGCACATACCGGGATAAGCAAAGGGTGGGTGAGTGGGCTGTTTGGTTGGCTGGTGACAGGGTCTCTCAAGGCAGGCCGGGCTGACCTTGACTTAAAGCGATTGTCCTGCCTCAGTCTCTCGATTGTTCGGCTTTCAAACTTGCGCTACCACCCCCCGCCCCCCCCAGCAAGCAAAAGTCTTAATGCTCTGCTTTCTTCCAACTCCTTTCCTATAAAACAACTCCTTCTTACGACTAGATCTAAGGCAGCTGGAGTGCTGAAGCTCTGAACAGCTAGGGGTTACTTTCTGCGTCTTAGAGGAATCATAAGGGACCAAGTCTGAGAGAAGTCAAGCAAAGAATGACTCTAGTGAGGGTTGGAGAAGAGACAAAGCTTACTCTATTTCAAAACTTCGGCTGAAGATGTTGTTGTCCGGAACAGGTTTGCCTACCTTACTCCGGTTCGAGGTTGGAGAAAGGTACTTGAAAAGTGCCTTTAATCCCAGCACTTGGGAGGCAGAGGCAGCAGATTTCTGAGTTCGAGGCCAGCCATGGTCTACAGAGTGAGTTCTAGGACAGCCAGGGCTACACAGAGAAACCCTATCTCAAAGAAGAGAAGAGAAGAGAGAGAGAAGAGAGAGAGAGAAGAGAGAGAAGAGAGAGAGAGAGAGAGAGAGAGAGAGAGAAAGAAAGAAAAAGAAAGAGAAAGAGAGAAAAGAAGAGAAAAGTCAAGTCTAAAGGGCAAGTATCAAAACCACTGGCCTGACGTTTCATATTATTCCACCAGAGGGCAGTATTGTCCACTTAATGAATTACTTGTCCTAGCGATAAAGCCAGGGAGTGGAAATCTGTCGAGTAAATTGTTGCCTGCTTTCCTAATATTTGACCCATAACAACCCCTTGTGGACAAAATCACACAGTTCTTTTTTCACCCCCACCTAGCTCTGGCCAGGTTCCCTCACAAAGGTCCATTCAATCTTTAGTTAAGGCAGCTGAGAAATATATTTGTGAAAAGGGTCCTGTTGTGTTGGACGTCACAGTGTGAGGGTTGCAAGCACAGACTGATACTATGAGAGTGGTGTATCACACCTTCAATCCTCGTGCTTCAAAAACAGCTGTGGTATTCCCATTTTACAAAGGACTCTAAGGTGTAAGGGCTTTAATAAGCTGGGCTGGCAAGATGGCTCAGCAGATAAAAGTCCTTGCCATCAATCCTGAAGACCTGAGTTTGATCCTGGGGACCCAGCACATGGTGGAAAGAGATAACATACTTCATAAAATTATTCTGATTCCTTTTGCACACTCTCTTAACTTTCTCTCTGTCTCCCTGTCTCTCTCTGTCTCTGTCTCTCTCTCTCTCTCTCTCCACTCACACACACACACACACACACACACACACACGAAAATTGTTCAAGTTCATATAGCTAGAAAAGAGAGGTTGCTGGAACTTGGCATAGAGACATCCTAGATGTATTAGAGAAGCTACAGTAAGAATGGGGACTCCTGAATGATTTATCTAAAAATCTCATTGACGCCGAGACCTAGCAAAAGTATAAATTTGGTCAAGAGATTTGGAGAATGAAAGTTGGCTCAAGCCTTGGCAGGCCAAGCATGGGCATCTCACTGAGCTCCAGAACTCCATCTGCAGCTGAGAAGTTGTTCTAAGGAAAAAACACTTGGATGATAAAACAAGACTGGAAGGCTACATCCAGATACGTAATCTGAGTCTGACTGCCATTCATCAAATATCTGAGCATATCTGAGCGGAAAGGACTTCTGTACTTGATCTGTGTTGTTTGAGGATTAATTTCTAGTCCCCTGGAACTATTAGCTGGTATTATGCACCTGTTGTTTGCTTCTCACTTGTCTTTGACCTTCCACTAGATACATGTTTGTGGAGGAAGTGAATGAAAGCTGACCATTCTCTAAAAAAGCAGAAAGGGGCGGCACCATTTCCGCCTCAAGGTGTTTGTGTTTTCAGAGACAGAGTCCCACTATGTCACCCTGGCTAGCCTGGAACTCTTTACGTAGACCAGACTAACCTCTGCCTCCTGGATTAAAGGCATGCTCAACTACACTTGGCTTGTTTGTAGTTTTTTTGTTTGTTTCCTGAAGAAAATTATATCAGAGTAACGTTTGAAAAATTGGAATGCAGCAGAATACATGGTTAAGAGCAATCAGGGCTCTGAGGGATCAGAAAGGGACAAAAAGAGGATCCCGAGGAGGAAGCCCATGGCCCCCTGCTGCTCTCGACCAGTTCCTAGGCAAACCTCACAACTGGTTGAAGGTAGAAATTATGATCTCCATTTATAGATAAAGAAACTTGATGACAGCTCAGTGGAAGAGTTCTTGCTTTGTATGCACGGCCCATCGGTTCTACCCCACCCCCACCCTAAGGTACCCCGCTTTCAGGTACAGGGAAGAGAGTGAGAACACAGAGGGAGGGAGGTAAAACTTGGTTAAGATAGTGAGACTCCTAGTTTTGGACCAAAGCAAGGGAGTAAACCAGCAGTTTCTAGGTTGTGTTCCATTAAGTCCCTGTTCTAAATGGGAATAGATCATAGATCATGTGTTCAGAGCCTGTTACCTACCCTGCTCCCTCACAGCTGAATCCCCACTCCAGCTCCCAAACCCAATTCTGTTCTTGTGTTTCTGCCTAACCTTAACGTATTTTTTTTTAAATTAGGTTTTAATTCCAGAGAGGAAACCAAAACCAAAAACAAACAAACAAAAGACCCTTCTACTTGGCCCAAGAATCCCAATAGTGAAGTTTATACATTTTTACATTTATCTAATTTTTTTGAGACAGGGCCTTCCCACTGAAGTTTATACATTTTGTTCAGTGAACATTGTATGAGACACCAGAGGAGCAAGTCTCAATCCCCTAACATTTTCAGTTTGCCAAGGATCTCCAGAGACATGGGTCAAGCCATGTCTACGCAAAGAGCTCTCTGGAGGCTGAGGCATGAGGATAACTGAGTTTGAGGCCAGCCTGGGATGCATTTGAGACCCTGTCTCAAAGGATAAGGAAAAAGGATGGAAAGGGTTCAGGGGAGGTGAAGAGGGAGAAAAAGAGAAACAGAGGGAAGAGGTAACCAGCATTAGTGGCTGAGCACCTGTAGGCTGTCTTCCTTGTGTACCTGCTGTCTGGCTGTGCTTGGGGTCACACCTGAAGACTACAACTGGTCCCTCTCCTGAATGACTCCCCTTGAGCTTGCTATCTCAGCATCAGACAGACATCTGAGTATAGATCGTGCTCCTACCCTTATGCCTAAAGCTTAAAGCTCTTTCTCAGATGTGTAAGACCTTCAAACACAAAGGTATAGCTAGGATCCCGGGAGAGAGGGTCGAGACAGATTCCTTACCAAGCACCACTTTCAAGCCCTACCTACTTCATCTGGCTCTTTCCCTCATGGCTCCCACCCTTTCTAACCCGAGATCACTCTCTTTGTTCTGTTGAACCTCAATTTCAAGCTCACTGTCCTCCCAGCTAGTTTTCTTCCGGTCTCGGTACTTGTCATCAACTTCTCAGCTTGTTCCTGGCCTCTTCCTCTCCTGACCGCCTTGATCCCTGTGGTAAGTCAGCCTGATGTTTCCTTTTTATGGCTTCTTTAAACATCCTGGGCTACCTCTGGTAGCTGAGGCTATTCTTCACATCTCCACCTCTTCCCCTTGGGTGTCTCTTTGCGCTCCAACCAAGGCTGACTGGTCTCTATTACTCCCTCCCCTGATCCTTTCTCTGCACCTGCCTCATCAGGGGCTCCCTCCAAGGTATCCCCTGTCTCTGCCTCTCTCTCTCTCTCTCACTTGCCCAGGGTACACATCAGTTCCCTCTGCCCCATCCGTTCTCTTGCCCACCTCTCCTGTCCTCTCCTGTTCGACTCTGTAGAATTCGGCTAGCCGCCCCTCTTTGCGCTCTACCTTTGTCTTTGACTCTCTCCACTCTAACTGTCCCACTAGTTTTTCTGGTCGTCTTCGGTCTTCGCTCTTGCTCTCTCTAGCTAAGTCTCTCCCTTCTGTGACTTCTTTTCTCTCTTTTGTCTCTCCCTCTTCCCTTCCTATCTGGGTATCTTTGGATCTGCCTCTTCCCCCACCCCCAACCCCTACCCATCGCTCCGTCTGTCCCCGATCTCTCTGACTCGGTCCCTCCCGGCCTCCCCTCCCCCTCATCTCTCGGTCTCTTCATCTTTCTCTGGGCCCGTGCGCTCTCTCTCTCTCTCTCTCTCTCTCCTCTCTCTCTCTCTCTCTCTCTCTCTCTCTCCCTCTCTCTCTCTCTTTCCTCGGTTCTCTCCGGCTCCCTCTCTCGCCTCGGATGACAGCGCTACCTCTTTTGTTGGCTCCGCAGCCAATCGCGGCCGCTGACGACACGGGGGCCGGGGCTATAAAGGGCCCGGCCCGGGCTTGGGCCCCCCCAGCCGCCCGCCCCGGCCGCCCGCCCGCCCCGCCCGTACGCCCGCCGCCCCCCGGCCCCCGGCCCCCCCTCGGCCGGCAGCCCCCAATCCCGCGCCGCCCGGACCCCCTCCTCCTCCCTCTTCCCTCCGCCCCCTCCCCGCGGGACTCCGGCGTCCCCGCCCCCCAGTCCTCCCCTCCCCTGCAGCATGGTGCTCGCGGCCCCGCTGCTGCTGGGCTTCCTGCTCCTCGCCCTGGAGCTGCGGCCCCGGGGGGAGGCGGCCGAGGGCCCCGCGGCGGCGGCGGCGGCGGCGGCAGCGGCGGCGGCGGCCGGGGTCGGGGGGAGCGCTCGAGTCGGCCGGCCCCGTCCGCTGCGCCGGAGCCAGACGGCTGCCCCGTGTGCGTGTGGCGGCAGCACAGCCGCGAGCTGCGCCTGGAGAGCATCAAGTCGCAGATCCTGAGCAAACTGCGGCTCAAGGAGGCGCCCAACATCAGCCGGGAGGTGGTGAAGCAGCTGCTGCCCAAGGCGCCGCCGCTGCAGCAGATCCTGGATCTGCACGACTTCCAAGGCGACGCGCTGCAGCCCGAGGACTTCTTGGAAGAGGATGAGTACCACGCTACCACCGAGACGGTCATAAGCATGGCCCAGGAGAGTAAGTGAGCTGCGGGGTGCGCGCGGTGCGGTGCAGTCCGGGAAGGACCCGGAAGCCCTTTCTGCGAAAACTTGACGGATTGGGGAGCCGGGCCACTCCACACAACTTTTTGGAGCGGAGAAGATGGGCAGCGGAGTTGAGTGCACGCCCCGTTCGGGGGTGGGGGGAGGATGGCGCGTTGGGGGAGGGGGGCCAAACCGGCAGGTTGTGAGCTATTGCTTCCCACCCCTCTGCGGAAAAAGATTCAAGTTGAAGTAGTCATAGGAACTGGCACCCAACAGTGACTTTTCTGGAGCGCTAGGTGGGGAGCTTCCGTGACCCGTGCAGTCTCAGCTGGGCCGCAGTGCCATCTTCCCACTGCTCTGGCACCGGCACCAACTCCTTGCCCGGTGCTCCGGAAGGCGCCCACCGGGTTGCGAAGAACTAAGTGTTCCTCTAACGTCAAGGCGTAGGACCTAAACCCGGTGTCCCTCTCAGCCACCCAGCTGACTGACACCTTTCCTTTCTGCACCTGATCTCGCACTGGGTATCCCCTAGGACCTAGAAGAGCTGTTCTTTCCTGGTACAGAAAGAGCTCAGATAACTCAACTCCACTGCGCTTGCGACTTGAGTATCATTTGGTTACTCTCATCTTAGCGTCCTTACTCCCTGTCCTACCCACAGCTGGAGCCAGAGAAGACCCAGGGAGAAAGAACTAGATGAGGGGGATGGGAGAACCCAGGCATCCGAGCCCCTGGCCAAACGGAGGATGAACACTCTGATAGACAGGAGCGGCTTTGAAATTTTATGGCCTGGAAAATCCAGGCCAATACTACCGCCCCCACTGCCTCCTCTCCCTAGGGTCAGGTGACTCTCTTTCCCCTCCCCCACTGACTGTTGTCCCCCCCTCACCCCCCAACTCCAGGGAACCAGGCTTTCTCTATTCCCTAGTGGTTTGGCAAGCCCCCCCCTTTGGTTTTATGGCTCTGAACAGAAGGGGGGCTGGTTTATTGGCAGATGGGTCATAAAAAGCTGGGGTTTCGGGAAATCCTGGTGGCCCACCCCCATGGTAGAGGTACAGGAACCCAGGTGTGCATCTGGAAGGTTGAGTGCCTGGCACTGCCACCCAGCCTCTGCAGAATTCAACTCCAACTTGGTTAGGGTTGTAAAGAAAACTCAAAGAACCTGGAAACTCTGTGTGTGTATGTGTGTGTGTGTGTGTGTGTGCACGGAGATCTGATCTTGGGTTCTCAGTCTCCCTTGTTCTTCCTGCTTCTACTTTTGGAAACCAGAGTCAGTCTGAGATTGACTAAGGGCAGGGTTGGGGAAAGGATTTCAGAGAACAGTTGTAGGGAAATTATGAATGACCTAAAATCTTCTGGAAGATGCAGGATATATAGAGAAGAGATACTCTGGTCTGTTTGACGTAAAGAGTGTATTTCCAGGGCGAGCGACCCCGCTGTAGGCTTCCCGTTGCCCTTCACTATCCCTAGCCTCCTTTAACCAGAAGGCTGGAGCCCAGAATCAACTCTGGTAGTGGGCAGCAGCAGGAAGTGAAGGGTCTCTGAATGCACGAATTGGGCAGTAGCCATTAAGCCTGGGGGTGGGACTGCGCCAGATGAGGCTGGGTCTCACCCTGACTTCCATTTTAGTGCCACTCCAGGACTTAGGTAACCCAGGAACTGGGTTTCAAACCAGGTATTGTACTTCCCCTTTAAGAGTCTAGCTGCGACCTTAAGAGAGGGAGGGGGAGTAGAGGGGAGGGGAGGGAGAGAGAGAGAGGGGGAAAAGGAAAAAGAGACTTTTATAGTCTAATCCCCAGGGACCCGCTTTAATAAGAGACTTGTGCTCTGCTAATCGGGGGAGGTGTTTGTCAGCAGAGATGGCCTCTGCTCCCCTCCCCCTGCTTCCCCTCCCCCAGCCAACCCTGGACCCCAGCCCCCACCTTTCCTAGGCTGTTCGGCCTGCCCTAGTTCCCTCTACCCTCTCACTCTCCCACCCCAGCCTTCATCTCTGGGAACCCAGCCCCCTGCTCTTCTAGGAGCCAAGCCCAGCCCCTCAGTTTGTCTCTCCTGTGCACACTAAGAGGCCCCTGCCCTCTCGCCCAACCTCCTGCCCCTGGGCCATCCAGCCTGAGTTGGGAGAGGGTGTGTGGTGGGGTGGAGGCTGTAGGCAGAGAGGGGGTTGGGCTTTTGCTGAAAATAGTGCAATGACCTCTCTCCCCCACCAGCACCGCCTACTAAACCTGACCTGCTGCCTGCCACCAACCAAATCAATCCAACACAGATGTGGCCCCTTCCCCTCCCCACCAGAGCTCTTACAGCTTTACCTGCTTCTTTGTTCCTTCTTCTGCACCTTTACTTCTCTTCTTTACCCCACTAGGGTCCTACCTTTGCCCTCTCACCCTACCCACTCCAGTCCAGCCTGCCCAGGGTCTCCATTTCCCAAACGTTTGCCCCTCTTACTGTGGTCTACTTGTTCCGTTCCTCTGCTGGTCTTGGTCTAACCTGTCTTCACTCTTACCTTATCATCTTCAACCTCTTCCCTTTCCCTACATCTTGTTCCCTAGAAACATAACTGCGGGTACATAGACGTGTATGTGGATTCCCTGCGGCAGAGATAGAGGAACCCTTGTCCGAAGGAACCAGACTTAAGGATAGTCCATGACCCTGTCTTAGCCTTAAAATGGGATGTTTAGTTTATAAAATGAACATTTATTGGGAAGCTATTATTACTTTTCACGCTCTTATTTAATGTACAGGATTACCTGTATGACACTAAGAAGTATAGTGGTTAAGGTCGAATAGCAAGCAACCACCCAGGCACATGGTTAAACCTATTTCCTTGTTGCCAGAAGAGTCTAGGAGGAAGCTGCCATTCAACATACATTTACTGCTTGACATTATGAGAGCCACAGAAACTACCATGGCGATAAAATATTCTCAGGACTTCAACCCTCAAAGAGATGAGTATCTAATGGCAAGCAAGAAACAGATAATTCCAGCTGGACTTGGGGGTACCGGCATGAAATCCCGGCTACTCAGGAGGCTGGGGCAGGAATTTCTGAAGTTCAAAGCCTGCCTGAAGTACGGAGTACAAGGCCAGCCTTGGGCAACCCTGTCTTGAAATAAAGGGAAAGAGAATGAGGCTCAGTGGTAGGGTACTCGCCTAACTTGAGTTGGGTGTGAGGCCCAAGGTTTACTCCCCAGTAACACATACACACCATCACCTGCACAGCTGTGCTGCAATCAGATACAGTGTGCATTTGGCTTATTGTCACTTCCTCATCTTTGAATCTCCATTTCTCATCCCTATTCTACCTTACAGGAGTAAGTGTCAGGGCCGGGCAGTGGTGGCGCACGCCTTTGATCCCAGCACTTGGGGAGGCAGAGGCAGGAGGATTTCTGAGTTCCAGGCCAGCCTGGTTGGTCTACAGAGTGAGTTCCAGGACAGCCAGGGCTACACAGAGAAACCCTGTGGGACCTCGGAAGAGCAAAGGGAGAAAGTGTCTCAGGAGGACACGGTGTGCTGAGTATATAGGCAGTACATACTTTCCTGGGGTGATGGAGAGCTAACAGGAGACAACAGATGTTAAGTTCTCTGTGATTATGGTAATACCTGGGTGTGACAGACAAGGACCTAGACTTCACCATACTTACATGGCTCTGGAACAGCCTCATTCCAGATTCTTCCTATCTAGAGAATGGACATGCCTATCCAAAGGACATAATTTAGGGCATCTCTAACCCACTTAAGAGGTCAGGAAAAGCTGGCCATGAAAAGCTGGTCATGGTGGTACATGTTGTAATCTCAACACCTGGGAAGATGAGACAGGAGAATGCTGTGGGCTGAGGCCAGCATGGACTACGTAGTAAATTCCGGGACAGTCAGAAACACTTAACAAACTCATGTCTCAAAACAAAGGCTAAGAGCTTAAGGGAAGCAGAGGGCTTTGCTGAGAACCATCCTCGACCCTCTTTAGGATCTTGAACAAGGGAAACTGGCTGAAATGTAAAGTTGGAATGTTAACTCTGTAAAGTTAGAGGCGCGCATTGAACTAACAAAGCAGGGAAAGATGGCTGCTTACAGTTGACGCGATGTGTTGAGTATGGTGATACCCTCGGCAAGTAGGACATTCCAAGTTTTTCCTTCCTCAGAAGATGAGTGTCTCCACTGACAGTGAGGAAGCAGCAGAGGACACTTGTTCTTAGGGAGAGGAATGGGGAGTCAGAAACACGCGAAATGCTTGGTGGTTCCATTCTGAAAGATGTGCTACTGGGAATCGGGAGCCTAGATCTGATCTGATCTTCTTTATAAATCCATCTCTCAGAACCCTGGGTCATTTCCTCTGATGCCTCCTTTGCTTTTTGGGGGGGAAGTGGGCTGCCAGACACCACCTGCTCATTACACAAACCAGGGCAGAAATAGGGCAAGGTAACTTGAGGACAGCAGGTATAGCAAGAGGTATAGCTTCTACAAAGAGCATTAAAGATTTCAAAAAAGCCAGAGACTAGCTGAGAAGCTCTGGGGCAGGGAAGGCCTCAGATGGAAGTAGATTCTACAACTATCTTAGCAGATGGATCCTTTGTGTTAGGAGAAATGTTGTAGGTTCCGGAACAGTGTAGATGAGTAAGGCCTGACAGATTCATCATCCTAGTGATGAGACAATTTTAGGTACCAGAGACATAGTAGCCAACAATACAGGAACAGAAGGGTAAAAAGAAGAACTGGAAAACAGGCTGAGAAGAATCTGCTAAAGCCACCGGGGCTGCTGAACCCCTCCACAAACGCCCTTTGCTGATGCTGTGCCCCCTTCTCTCTTATCAGCGGACCCTGCAGTGCAGACAGATGGCAGCCCTCTCTGCTGCCATTTCCACTTCAGCCCCAAGGTGATGTTCACGAAGGTATTGAAGGCCCAACTGTGGGTGTACCTTCGGCCTGTGCCCCGCCCAGCCACGGTCTACCTGCAGATCTTACGACTGAAACCCCTAACTGGGGAAGGGACCGCAGGGGGAGGGGGCGGGGGCCGGCGTCACATCCGTATCCGTTCACTAAAGATTGAGCTACACTCGCGTTCCGGCCACTGGCAGAGCATCGACTTCAAGCAAGTGCTACACAGCTGGTTTCGCCAGCCGCAGAGCAACTGGGGAATCGAGATCAACGCCTTTGATCCCAGTGGCACAGACCTGGCTGTCACCTCCTTGGGGCCAGGAGCTGAGGGGCTGGTGAGCAGGGGGCCTGAAGTGGTGGTGGATATGTATAACCTATCCCCAAGAGATGGGGGTTAGAAAAAGTAGATCAGGAATGTGGTGGTTGGGGCCAGGAACTAATTTCAGAGGAGGTGGGGTAGCAACTATCACTTTTCAGGGATTTAAGCCAGATGACAGCTGAAAACTAAAACTGGATTTGGGGTGAAGGTATCAGTTAGTGGGAGATCCGTGGGAACACAAAACTGACCCTTGGGCGTGGTGTTATCTAATCCTAGCAGTAGGGAGGCCAGACAGAAGGACCAGGAGTTCTACACCATTTTTTGCTATGTAGCTACCTTTGCTACATAGCAAATTTGAGGTCAGCCTGAGCTACGTGAGAGTCTATCTCAAAACAAAACAAAGAACCTGGTCCTTGATAAGGCCCTGGGCCAGGAATCTGATGAGGTCACACGGCCAGAAAAGGAAGAATTAGGGAAAGTGAACAGGAGAGACAGCTAGATGTCAAGAGAAGTTCGTACAATGTCTGGGTGGGAGCTGTAAACAAGCAAGGAGGTTATGGTTTCTGGTCTGATGCTTCTGTTGAGATGCAGGTAGGAAAGTAAGAGGTAAGAGAAATTGCTGAGGGCTATGTCACATCTCTCTCCCCTCTCCCTGACCCTCAGCATCCTTTCATGGAGCTTCGAGTCCTAGAGAACACAAAACGGTCCCGGCGGAACCTAGGCCTGGACTGCGATGAACACTCGAGTGAGTCCCGCTGCTGCCGATATCCTCTCACAGTGGACTTTGAGGCTTTTGGCTGGGACTGGATCATCGCACCTAAGCGCTACAAGGCCAACTACTGCTCCGGCCAGTGCGAATACATGTTCATGCAAAAGTATCCACACACCCACTTGGTGCAACAGGCCAACCCAAGAGGCTCTGCTGGGCCCTGCTGCACACCCACCAAGATGTCCCCAATCAACATGCTCTACTTCAATGACAAGCAGCAGATTATCTACGGCAAGATCCCTGGCATGGGGGTGGATCGATGTGGCTGCTCCTAAGGTGTGAGCTACAGTGGATGCCTCCCTCAGACCCTACCCCAAGAACCCCAGCCCTGGTCCCCATTCCCCAAGCCCTAGAGCGCCCCCCACCTCTTCCCATGAACATCACACCTTGTTCCCTGACCAAGCAGTGTGCAATACAGCAGAGGGAGGCAGGTGGGGATGGAGGGGTGAGGGGTTGGGGAGAAAAGAAGGGCAGTCAGGGTGGAATGTATCTGAGATTTGCAGGTGAGAAGGTTTGGCAAGAAGACAGATGTAGGGACAGAGGAAGAAGATGGAAGGATAGAGACAGAGAACAGACAGAACACTGAGAAAGCAAAGGAACAGAGAGGCAAAAAGATTAGAGACTAAGCAGACAAGGAGAGAGACTGAAATGGGAGTAAATCGAGAGCCCTGCCCCAAGCCTGTTTTTCCACAGCAAGGTGAGAGGCTTGGTATAGTTTGGGGGTGGGGGTGGGGTTCCCCTGACAGCTCAGTAGGAGTAAGTCAGAGTCCATTCTTAGCTTTTTCCCCTCTCTCCTTCCAGTAGCAGCCGGAAGTGGAACGAGGATGGGGCAAAGGAAGGAAGGACCTGGGAGGGTTTTTTTTTAATTTATTTATTTATTGTGACTTTTTGTTTTTTGGTATTTGGCTTTACTGGAATGGGAGGGACCTTGCCCACTGTGCCCCATTGGTCCCTTATTCCCCAAACCCTGCTCTTCCCCAATACCAACCTACTTAAGCACTTGTATTAAGCCTCCAGGGTTGGGAATGGGGGTAAAGGGCAAGAGGGCTGACACATGGAGGTTTCTAACCCATAATCACCCTGACCAACCTTCTCGAGCCAAACGGGTTGAACTGAGTGGTCATGGAAACAGAAGTTCAGACTTTACAGCTGGGGGGTGGGGGTGTGACCTCAACATCCAGGATCTATGAGAGCTACTAAACTACCCCTCGGGCCTACCTTATTCACGGTATTGTTTAGCCAGAGGGTATAGCCTGCTTATCCCCAAATTCCCCTCAGCCAAGAGACCAAAGAGCCTGTGGAATGCCCCTGCTCTCAGCCGTTATCTTCAGGTCAATAAAAATTAGAAATCCCAGAGTCCCCCGGGTCTGGGAAGGGTTAAGGGTCAAGAAAATAGTAAAGAGGCTGAAGGTTACAGGGCGTTTGAATCCAAATCACTGCTCTAGGCTAGGGAGTACGGCCAGCAGACCGAGGTGGAAGGGATTCTGAAGGGGGCATTTTAGTCCCCCTAACCCAAAGCTCAGGGTGGAAGAAGGGAGAACAAGGGAGCAGAGTGTCTATAATTTTTATCTTATTTTTGGAATATAGCAGTACCTGGCAGCACAGAGGGGACAGTACAATAGGGAAAGGCATGTGACAAGGCCAGTGACAGCGGAGGACGGGAGAGGGTGGAGACTCCTTGGTTTGGAAGGCTTGGGAAGCAGGCAAGACGTCAGTTGCCACTTCAAGTCACCCATTCATTCCTCCCACAATCCTGACCCACCCTCCTCGGGACTCACTGCGCCTCAGTTTCTTCCCCTTCATGGAATGAGAAGCAGCAGCACCCGCCACAGCCAAGAGATGAATTCTGAGCACTTACCACGGGCACTTTATGGACATAAAATACCTCTCGCTGTGGAACTAGATAACCAGGGCACCACAACGGTGGTGAAGAGATGTGAGGCTTAAAGGAGTCACAGGCTTCAGAGTACAAGTACCCCTCTGCTTCTCAGTTGGACAATGCCTGAAGCCAAGAAATTAAAAAATCTCCACACCCTAACCATACCTCAGCAGTGGCCTCTTGGCTCTAGACAAGAGTCTTAAGAGGATGGGGGGGAAGAAGGGGAGATCACAGCAAATGATTACTAATAGAACCAGCAGTTATGGTCTGGTAGAAAACAGGACTGAACTGAAGCCGACCAGGAAGGTCTATACTTCCCAAGAGCACGTTTCTCTCACTTGGGCCAGACCATAGAAAGGACAAAGGTATGTGACTATCCTTAGCACCTAACTCCTATTCTCATAGTGAGGAAAGGAGATAAGGAGTCTCTAAGAGGAATGGACAGGGGTTCTTAAGCCTTTCAACTCATTTCCCATTGTAGCAGCAGCTAGTCCCAAGCCTCTCCTCTCTGGCCATTCCACATCCTTTTTTTTTTTTCTACCCCATCTTAAAGAACAAGACACATTTGATCATCAACACCAATCATACTTCCTTGGTGAGGAGAGGAACAGAAAAGCAGAGAGAGGATTGCTTTCCTCCAGTCAAATGCCTCTTGATCTTGGAAAGGTAAGGGTTGAACAATTAGGTATCAGGTAAACTTCTCCATAGTTTAGAGAGCTGGGGCATTACACTTCAAGTATTGCCTCTTTATCACTACCAAGTACCGGCGAAAGGGTTATCTTATGGATATACACCTGAGGTAAGCCTCAGTTTCCTGGTCTTTTCTATCCCCTAAGAGGCTTGAGGATATGGCCTAGCACTCAGGGGAGCTGGCACCTCTTCCCACACTACCTGTGTGGACTGGCCAGTGCTCCTCTGAACATATTATTAGTGTAATTCTTTACTGTGTGTATTTGTTACATCATGTGTGTGGTTGCCTTTGTTTGTTAAGGATGTCTGAGGAGTATGGGCTGACATGGGCAGTGGAATGCCAGGAAAGGACTTCTTCAATGAAATCAAGGTTTCCAGGAAGGAACCATTGCAAAAAGGCCATCAGGCAGTTTTGAAGTTATGTGACAAGAGGGCAAAGATGGCCAAAGGGTGCTCTGAGTTTTGGGACGGTCACATGACACAATCCAGCACTTGAACCTGAAAAAAAGAAAAATAAAAGCAGTCAAAGAGTTTAATAGTTCAGTGGTGAGCTCTTCTCCCCATCGAGCGTCACATCCACACCAGGGAGACCAAGAGCTGAGGACGGTGGCTCTAAGTGACAAGATGAGGAACACTCACTCAGGCATGGGGATGATGGCCGGGACTTGGTGCTGGAGAATGGGCCAAGGCTAGGAAACTGAGGGTGCTTAGAACTCCTCACAGAGCTGGGTATGTCATAGTCCCAAGACCACAAGAAAACCTAGCCCGACAGAATGAAAAGTCTTACACATTGAAAGGGTCCAGCCAGAGTTTTATTTTACAGTAACACTCATCCTGGGTGCACTATTACCAAAATACAGTCAGCTTCCCATTGTAGTTAAATGTTTCCAACACTAAGTCTACAGTGTAAAAAAAAACTTCCCATGTGCCTACAGCACAATTCACAAGGCAGAGTCAGGGGTGGCAAGAGTCTTGATTGAGTCCCAGGATTCAATGCACCACCTGGCCCTCTCTGCCAAAGCTTTCCTGGCGATGAGAATAAGAGGGGCCTAGGCCTCTTCTCAGAAAAAAAAGCCCAACCACAAAAACAGGTGTACTTGTATATGCAAAGGCCCAGATTTCTCCGGTCACCACCCCACCCCCCATCCTCTAGCTAGAACCTATTTGTGGGAGTATGTCGAGGGGATGTCCCCACTTATCCTAGACCTCAATCGAAGCCAACACAAATACTATGAAGACTACATGAGGGATATGTGCTGGAGCACGATGTGCCACTTAATTCTCACAGCAGCCTCACAATAAGGTTTCTACTGATGAGAGTCCAGTGAGAATTCAGAGGTCGTAAGGTGGAACAAGGAATCAAACCTAAGTAGGTAACATACAACATTATGTTTTAATCTAATGTAATCTGTTGCTAAAGGATAAAGGTGGAAAACAGAATTCACACCACAGAAAGTGAGAAAGTTGAGAAACAACTTGCATTCAAAGTGTTGGCAAAGTATGAAACCTTTTCCAATGTCTTTGAAGACAAGAACAAGACAGGCTAGGAATGTGGGTACAGTATAACTGATAACAGCACTTGCCTAGCATACATGGAGTTTCTACCCACCACCAAAACCCAGGCATGCAGCCACAGGCCTGTAATCCTAACATGTAGGAGGCAGAAATAAGATCCAGAAATATTTTTTTTAGAATTATTTATTTTATGTATATGAGTACACTGTAGCTGTCTTCAGACACACCAAAAGAGGGCATCGGATCCCATTACAGATGGTTGTGAGCCACCATGTGGTTGCTGGGAATTGAACTCAGGACCTCTAGAAGAACAGTTAGTGAGCCATCTCTGAAGCCCAAGATCCAGAAATGTAAGGCTATCCTCAGCTACACTGAGGATAGCCTGAGCTACAAAGAGATCTTTGTGTAATAATTAGAAAAAAGGTTTAATTTTGAAGGGATTAATAATCAGAAAATAAGTGCCATTGTCTGTCAGAAGCCTCATATAAGAAAATGGTTTAGAAAAAATTATACTGTCTCAACTATCTGAATTCCCTCCTCCTCATCTCATGTCTGACATAACAAGTCTCAAAGACTCAAACAAGAAATTCTGCTCTTATACCTGCCTTCCTACAGCCTTCACCCCTACAGAAGCCTCCAGCCTTCTACTTAGCAATTCTCAAAGCTGGCAGAGCAAACGAGCACTTTAGGGTGATGGCATAGAAAAATAAACCATCCTAGAGAACTATAAAAAGGAGATTTACAGCTGAGGAGTGTAGTTTTTGCTACAGCTTGCAGACTGAGTGATGAAGGGCGCCTTGGTGCTTGGGTCCCAGAGAGAACTCTAAACCTAAACGTCTGCCTAGTCAAACAAAATGGAAACACATAGCTATTCTGAACTGTTCATGCTCCCTGTGGAATGACTATAATGAGACAGAAGAGGGCTCAGGCTTAGTAGTTAGAACAACCTTCTGACCAATGTATGAACAACTGAAGAGATGTAACAAAGGGCTAGGAGAGAAAGGGAAAGAAAGAGAGAGGGGGTGGAGGGGGAGAGGGAGGGAAGAGAGAGGAAAGAAGGAAGGAAGGAAGGAAGGAAGGAAGGAAGGAAGGAAGGAAGGAAGGAAGGAAGGAAGGAAGGAGGAAGGACCCTACACATTTGAAAAGCACCATAAACATTTGGGAAAAGCCGAGTGCAGTGGTCCACACCTGTAATCTCAGCATTCAACAGACATGCAGGTGGATCTGAGTTTGAGGCAGGCCAGGGAAACAAAATCAGACCTTGTTGTTTTGTTTTGAAAAAGTTGGGTAAAGAAAACTAAGACAATGATTATGCCTTAAAAGAGGAGGCTCTAAAGAGATGGAGTAGTCTGTAAATGCCTGCTGCTCAATAAAGAATCTGAGCTTGGACTCCTGGCTTCCACATAAAAAGCATTTGTCTGTAACTCCAGAACTGGGAGTTAGAGACAGGTGGATCATTGGAAATTATTGGCTAGCTCCAGGCTCTGTCTCAATAAATTAAATGGTGCTCAATAAAGAAGAAATCTGATGTGTGTTCCGGCCTTAATATGTACACATACCCACCCATATAAACAATCTCTCTCTCTCTCTCGCTCTCAACCAGGCACAGTAGTCATCACATTTTACTAATCCTCACACGTGGGAGGCTGATGATGAAGGATGCTGTGAAGTCAAAACCAGCCTGGATTATAACATGAAACACTGTCTCAAAATGAAGGGTTGGGGAGTGCATAGAATCCTAGGTTGAGTTGAATATGTCTCTGCAAGGCTATGGAGGATAAAGAGATAAGGATTACACTGAATCAGAGCACTCAGGAGGCAGAAACAAGTAAGTCTATGAGTTTAAGGCCAGCCTGGTATACATAGGGAGTTCTAGGACAGCCAGGGCTACATAGAGAAATCCTGTCTCAAACAAGCAAAAAAGTTCACATTACGCGACCCCACTGCTATATTCAATTATCAGCATCTACTTTGTTCCATCAATACTTAGTTATGCAAAGCCATCCTAGGATATAAATACTACTGAATCTATACTCTGTCTCCTGAAACAAAACAGCAATTTTCTATGGTTGTTTTCAGATGAAGACACTGCAGAGAGGAGGTTATATAGTCTTACGTAAAAAAGGGGTGAGGAGGCTCACAGCCTGATGGGAAGAGAGTCACCCCAATTACAACATTTGGCTGAGGTGGTGGTAAAACATCACCTTTTTCTTCTATTAAGTTTTCCCAAAGTTTCAGAGGAGACAAATCTCACAATTAGTGGGCAACCTTTCATCTATTCTCCATAGAAATTTTCCTGAACTTAGGTTTCCACCTATCTTAGGAGCCAGAGAATATGCAGCAGCTGGCTTTGACACTGCCTGTGCTCCATGAGTGCTGTGATTACAGCTGTGCCCTGGCTGTTCTCGAACTCACTCTGTAGACCAGGCTAGCCTTGAACTCAGACATCTGCCTGCCTCACCTCCCTAGCCTCCCTAAGTAGGCTCTAGTAAGCCCTGTGCTGGAAATATAGGGATTAGAACGAGAAAGCCAAGGCAGGTGTGGTGGTGCTTGTCTGTAATCACAGCTCCAAGAAGGCTACACACACAGCATATCCCAAGCCAGGCTACAGTGTGATCTGTCTCAAAACAAAACAAAAACTAAATAAAACAAAACAGGAGAAAAAGGAAGGTATATGGAAGAGAACTTATACTAACACATCAAAAAGGCCAAGTGGCAGATTTCATATCTACACAGAGAACGAGCAATCTGCTCACACAGAGACAAACTATTCGTAAGGAGGTGACTCAGTAAGGAAATTTAATGTTATCCAAGACACGCCACCACCGTAACTGTAAGAGATGAGGACAAACCAGGATAGAACCTGACTACAACGTGGAAACAAGGTTGGGACCATTGTGCAGTCGTAATGTACTCATCCAGAAGGTACAAGCCCTGTGCTGGATCCCCAGTACTGGGACGAGGGCGGAATACACCCGCACACGCTCACACGTGCACACAGACACACAAACCCCACCCAGGCATCTTGTTCCACTTCTGTCCCAACAATGCTTACATCTCTGACACCCAGTCATGCTTTGGATTTCTATACCTAGACCTGAGGCGTGGTCAGCCATTTACCTTCGTGAGCTAGATCCCACACAATGACTTCTGCTACAATAGACAGGACCGTGTCAGGCCACCCTGGAAAGCAGGGATTCTGTTTTATACAGTTAGGCTTCGTTCAAAGTAGAAGGCAACCAATCATTAGACCCACATTTTATCCTTTACATTTCCTAAAATCCCCAAGGCTTTTCTCCATGTTATCAGAATAGGTTGCTTCAACTCAAGCAAGGACTTGGGGTGACTTGTTCTCATTATGAAAGATAAAATGAAGCATATCTGGAGTATGAGGAAGATAACAGACAGGCTTACATGGTGGACCCAATCCTCCTCCTCCTCTTCTTCTAAAGGCATTACAGTGAGTTCCCCCTAATATTTGCTACTGACACTCCCTCTATGTAGTCTAATCAGGTTCTAGGAACTTAAAAGGAACACCTAATAAAACACATTTTCTTTTCCTCTGTTTTTATTAATAAGCAAAAATAATTAAAAACAAAAACCACAACAATCATAAATGCAGAAGAGCAGTTAAATAAAACTGCTACTGAATTCAAGGATGTACTAAACGTACATGCTTCCTCACTGTGAGGCACATGACTGTGTATGTAGGTAGATAGGTAGAGAGGGGGGTGTGTGTGTGTGTGTGTGTGTGTGTGTGTGTGTGTGTGTGTATGTGTGTCTGTATATATAAAACCAAGAAAAATTTGAGAAATGGAAACCACTATGGGGCAGAAAGCATGAACTTTTCATTATGCAATCCCAAAACGCTCTGCTCTTTTTCTTTTCTTTGCCTGTAACAAAAAGCAAGAAGAAAAAAAAAATTAGATTGCAAGATAATAGCAGGTTAAGTTCCTGGAATCTTTTAAACCAAACCGGCATTAACTGTCAAAAGGCCCAAGAAGACCTGGCCCTGACTTCAAGCCAGAGACTTTATTCCAGAATCCCTCAAGTTATCCAGTAAGAACTGGGGAGGCTTAGTGAAAAAGAAAGGCATGAGACTGAAGGCGTACAGAGCCACCCACACATATACATAAGGTTAAATAGACCCACATAGCATAAGGTTAAACACAGGCACACATATAGCAAAGATTAAACACGCTCGCATATATACATAAGGTTAATCAAACAAAGGATAAGGAGGAAAGTGGGTTAGGGAATGAAGAAAGGGTGAAGAAAAGCATGGCAGAAAACTGTAGAGTTCCTTACAATCAGTAGGAAGATGGGAGACTTCAGAGGACAAAGGGCTAAACAATACCGTGCAAACAACACGCCTGTAAACATGACTGGTACTTGTAATTACTCTTAGACACCTACTCAATTACCAGGGTCACACTGTACCACCACCAGTAGGTGAGGACAACGGGGCTCAGAAGTTATGTTCATTATGGATCTCAAAGGAGGGAGTATTGGAAAGTGGGCACACGGCCTATCACGCGAGGCTGAGGAAAGGCACCTGTGACCTTCACCTTCATTTTCAACTACTGTTCAGAACACAGGCAACTTTTCTGGAGTCAACTCACACTGTGGGTTTAATACAGATTTCTTTCTTTTCTTCCTTCCTTTGTTTCTTTGGTTTTTTGTTTTAAAGCAGAATACACTTCAAATCCTTTGTTCCACGTAAACTGCACTGGCTTCAGAACCTACTAGTCTCTTAAAGACTATGACTTCCAACCAAAGCCATTGTTTCTACCACCCTCTAACATGGAGAAGCCAAGGTACCCACTTAGTGAAATATCTGGCTTAATAATAACTTACATGTAAGGAGACAATGCTAATCAGAAGAAGTAAGTGCATCTTGCTAAGACAGTAAGTAAGCAGGTATTTGATTTCAGTAGCACAAAATGTACAATATTTTTACTTTTTTTCCTAGTGAAAAGCATAAACTGACATTTATTTTATGTTCATGACTGTTTGTCTGCATACATGTTATGTGCCTCATGTAGATGATTTGGACACAGGTCCTCTGTAAAAGCAGCACGTGCTCTTAACTGCTGAGCTATCTCTCTAGGCCTTGATCTATAATTTTCATGGCATATATGCTTATTTATAAAGAAACTTTAGGGAATAGCAAGATGGCTCAAACGGTAAAATGCTTATTGTATAAACAACCATCAGGACTCACAGAAAAGCTGGGCAGACTGCCACATGCCTTGTAACCTATCATTGAGTAAGGGAAGATGAGCAGACTCTTGGGCTCACTAACCAGCCAGCCTAACCCACTCGTGAGCTACAGGTTCAGTGAGAGACCATTTCAAAAAAAAAAGAAAAAAAAAGTGAAGACACTCAACATTTATGTTCTACACGCACATCTGCACACACACGGAGATGCCACGCACAGTGGACCAGGGAAAGCAAATGAAACAAAACCAAAAACCTTTCCAAGATTCAGAGTAAAAACATTCATTTTTACAATACTATGTCCAGATGAGGAGAATCTCTGCAAGTTCAATGTCAGCCTGGTCTACACAGGAGCTACACAACGAGACCCTGGGAAAAGGGGAAGACGGGGAAAGACTGGGGTGGGAAAACTTTTAATGGTTAAAAGCATTTGCTGTTTTTGCAGACGACCCAAGTTTGGTTCCCAGCACCCACATCAGGTGGCTCACAATCACCATTAATTTTAGCTCTGTTTTGGCCTCCATGGGAATCTAACATACACACCTACAAATAAAAACCAAAGCGAAGGCAGAACATGATGGAACATGACTGTAATCCTAGCACTTAGGACACTGAGGCAGGAGGGCTGCTTCAAGTACAAAGTCAAAGCCAGACTGGATGACAGTGAAGACCTTGTTTTAAAAAACTGAACTAGTCTCACCAACACAAATGTCCAATCCTGGGCTGAACAAGGACACCAGTGGACACGCTGAAGCAGGCAGAGAAAAAGCTCACGAGGCTCAATCCTACACAAAGAACCACAGGCAACTGGGAAAGCTGGGATTGGGAGAGGCGGTCTTTCCCAGGGAAGAGCACACCACACCAGTTGATTGTCCAGTGTCAAACTGTCTGCCTTTTTTAGGGAAAAAAGAGGTCATGAATTTGACAAAGAGCAAGGATGAAGTATATGGGAGTGTTTGGAGGAAGAACTGTTGTAATGAAGTTACACTGTCAGACAGACAGTGGTGGCGCACGCCTTTAATTCCAGTACTTAGGAGGCAAAGGCAAGCAGATCTCAGAGTTTGAGGCCAGCCTGGTCTACAAAGTGAGTTCCAGGACAGCCAGGGCTACACAGAGAAACTCTGTCTCACTCCAATCCATCCCAAGAAATAAAAGAAGCTATTTGCAACTGATACAAGCTGGGAAGGGAAAATTCAGTTTTCTCTAATGGACTGTCTCTAGATCTATCAAGCACAGTCCAGGACAACCTCCATGCCCAAGAGTAGGTAGCCAACACAAAACAGATTACATGGGGTCTTTTGGTTGGTTGATTGATATGTTTTGTTTTATTGATTTTATTTTTCTAATTTTTGTTTGTGTTTGGGAAAGAACATACAACACAGATACTAGGGAGTTGGGGAAAATCTGGGAGGAGTTGGGAGAGGGGGAAGAATATGATCAAAACATACTGTATAAAAAGCCATTATTTAATAAAGAAACAAACAAAAACTTTAGGCTTTTTGTTTAGCAGCCTATGCCTAGCCTACTTAAGTGCCCAAGCAAGAAGTCTGGCTAGAGAGTGGTTAAGAGCCCATGGACTGGATTTAAGTCCACCCCACAGTATGGACAATACCAGTGCATACCTAGTACTGTAAATTCTGACCAAAAGCCCATGGTTGGAGCACTCACAGACCTTAGGAATGAACCCACTACTATTCTTCCGCCAAATGGACACAGTATCACATTACCTTCAAATTCCTCTCTCTCTACCTACAGATACAGTTTATCACAGGGAGGGTTTCTGTACAATGGATGGTAGTAAACTCCCAACTGATCAGAGTGTAGAGAAGTGTCTGTGGAGTGCTCAGCCACAAATGGCATCTATAATGGAACATCCATGATGCTGAGGGACCATTGTACAAGAGGGGCATAAAGACAGTAAGAGCCAGAGGTTAGAGAACAGTGTCTTTTTGACATGACTCACACAGCAGCTACGGTTGCCCACATATGATCTGCACGAATCAAGCTAGTAAACATTCCAGCATGGAGCAGGAAGAAGTTCAAGTGCTCCCACCCCTAACTGAAGAGGTACTAAGAGTTGATGGCTTCTGGGGGAAGAGCCAGTTTTCTTTACAGGTTCCCGCAGGGCTCCAGTGGATGGCCCTATGAGTTCATCCGCTAGCCCTGGTACCTGTGAGTATATGGATACTCTGTGGGTAGGCAGTGAGTAGATCTGGAAGGAACTGGTGGTGAATAGGATCAAAACAGACTGTATAAAACTCTCAAAGGAGTATTAAAGATACTACATTAATAAGGGAAAAGGTAGGGTATGGAAATAGAGGTACTTCTGTCTCCCCTCTCAATGTCTTCTTTTAAGAGCTCTATAGAGGACTAGGGGAATGAGAAGCAAGCTGGACACCCTGAGCTCAATCTCCAGGACACATAATCCAGAATGACCCTCCAGAGCTGTGCTCTGACCTTCACACAGAAGCTTTGACACTCAAGGGCATGTGTGCATGTGTGTGTGCTTACACACACAATTCTGTTTGTTTTTTGTTTTGTTGTTATTGTTTGATTTTATTACTAGCTCTATGAAGCATTCTAAATAAAGTTCACCTCTGTATCCTCTGTGGTTCCAGTTCCAGCTGAACTTGTCACAATCCCAAATCTCTCCTTCCGTTTTTTCAGCTTCTCATCATCCTCAGACTGTCAATGGACAAAGACAACAGCAAAACAAGTTAGTCTCTATTTACTAAGTTTACAGGAATAAAACTGTAATTTATTGGTTATAATATGTAAGCCAACCTTCTATCAAGAGCCAAGGATCACACAAGCTTGAAAGACAGAAAATAAAATAAATAACCACCTGGGCATTGTGGCACACATGTTTAATCCCAGCACTTAAGGGAAAAAAGCAGGCGGATCTCCGTTGAGTTTGAGGGAAGCCTGTTCTACAAAGTAAGTTCAGGACAGCAGAGCTACATAGAAAAACCCTATCTTGAAAAAGTAGAAACAAAAGCAAAACAAACAGAAAATAAACCACCTAATAATATGATTTAGCTGCACTTCGACTCCCAGGACTTGTGTGTTCTAAGTCTGGGACTAGGAATGTGACAGTGGCGGCAAGTGGTGAGACCTTTAAGAGGCTGGACATAACAGGAGTTGTCTAGGTTAAGGGTGGTATCATTTCAGAAAGGATAGGTTGTTTTTACAGAACTCTAAGTTGATTCTTGTGAAAACAAATTATTCAAGGGGAAAAAACATCTAATCATGTTTTTACTTCCTGTTTGGAAATGTGATTTCTTTTTCCCTCCTGAAACATTCCAGCCATGGTGTGAGGCAACCAGGGAGATGTGGGACCCTTGTTGCTGTTTGAACTTTCAGCTTCTAAAACACCGAGCTAAGCAAGTTTCTTTATCAAACTACTCAACCTCAAGTGTTTTCTTACACTAACAGGAGACAAATACAGTTAAGATATAGTACTGAGAACAATTAAAAACTTTCATTTAAGTAGGGCCTCGCTGCCTTTAAGTCCAGTGAAAAGGTCACACAGTGACGAACAGTGAGGTCTACAGGAAGGCTGTGCTATAGTGAGTTCCCGGCCAGTATGCGTGACATAGCAAGACATTGTCTCAAAAACTCAAAGTCTAAGATGGCTGAGTCACAGTGAAGTACTTGCTGTACATCTGTAAAGACATAAGTTTAATCCTGGCACCTGGCACATAAAAAACTGGGTAAGGAACTGTGTGTAATATCAACAATGATCAAAAGAGACAGGACTCTCTAGGGTTCACTGGCCCCCAGTCACCCTAACCTACTTAGCAAGCCCCACGCAGGCCAATGAAAGACTCCTCAGAAAGTACAGTGTAGGCAGCTAGAGGGCTTAGCTGATAAAACCCACACCTGACCACTTGAGAATGATTCTTCCAAGCTGTCCTGTGTGAGATAGACAGTCAGACAGAGAGATATAAACTGGCACCTGAATAACACCTGAAGTGGCCTCTGGCCTCCATATATATGTGAGCCCACATACATTTAAATAAAATAAGCTTTTAAAAAATAACTTTTAAAAGAAACACATGTAAAACAAATTTTTACTCAAGAAATGCTGGCAATGCAGATAGAGAAAAACATTTCACTGAGTAGATCCTACAGAAAATAAGTTGGTAAAAGATAACAACTACTTGTCCACTGCTCACAAGTCCCAACATATATGCCGAGGGAGGGAGTGAGGATGGGGCCAGAAGGCTAGAACTATATTTGAGAAAGTCAAGGGCTTGCTTGAACTATCCATCGGAGTCACAGAAAGCTCTAAATAATATGAAACTTAAAAAAAAAACAATTCTAAAGATTATTTTATGTGTTCTTCCTGAACATTTCTGTCATATGTGTGCCAAATGAGCAGAGATCTGAAGAGAGTGTTGGATCTCCTGGAACCAGAGCTACACTTGGTTGTAAACCACCATGTAGGTCTCAATCTATGCCTCTGGAAGAGCAGCCAGTGTGCTTGTAACCACTGAGCTGTCTCTCTGCACCCGAAAGACAAGAGGCAAGTACAGTCACCTGCCAGAGGCTCTGGATAATTTCTAAGCAGTTGTGAAATTCATGTCTACGAGTAACTAGGGAGAATTGAGTGGGAGGGAACCGGTCATTCTCTTTAAGCTGTTTTAAAGAACCAGGCTGCAGCTGACTAAGGTGGGCATGTCACCTGTACGCAACCTCAGCAGCTGTGGCAGGGGTGCTGAGGTTCCAGCTGCTGGGGACTGGGCATAATTAGGGAAGATGGTAAAAGAGGAAATAACAAAACAGGGTAAGTAACGAAGCTGTGTTTAGGTCCTCACCCGAGTATATGCTGGTTCTCCATAAACAGTGCTGGAGAAAGCAGATGGGACAGTTTTTAGTCTTTTTATGTAGCCCTACCTGTGTTGGAATGTCCTGTGTAGACCCAGCTACCTCCAACTCAGAGTCCCTCTTGCTGGGGTCAAAGCATGAGTCACCACGCCAAGCTTTTTGTTTTCATTTTTCAATGTGCTTCTGTGAGATTCTTCTAGGTTAGATTTTTGTTTAAAATTTTAATTATTTTTGTTTAAATCCCAAGAATTCATATTCTACAGGCATACTATGTCTCTGAGCATTCCACAACCAAAGGCCACAGCAAAGATAATCAAGAGACCTACAGATGCACAGAGATGTTCCAATACCTTCCTTACACTTCAGTCCCTGTGACCATAGCAGCCACTTCTCTAGGCAAAGCCAGGGCAGCTTTCCAGCACTCTGTGCTTGTTCAATTTAGCCACCTCTTCACACAGCCAGAGTGAGCACTCACCAGATCTTAGACGCCTTCCATTTATTTTCTTCCCTTTGCTATAACTTCTTTTCTATAGTAAGTACAGCTACGGTTTCTAGGGGCTCTGTGAGACAGGGATGAACTCTACACACACCACTTAATCATCCGGCATTATCAGAATAAATCATTACCCAATAGTTTTTATAAGCTTTTTCTTTATAAGCAAAACCAAATCTACAGATGGGTATTTATCAAATTACTGAACTACTAAAAATGGCAAGCAGGTTCTAAGAAAAAAAAGGTCTTGTCCTTGATCAGAAATATTAATCTGAGTGCTTTGATGTGCTTCACAGCATATACAGTATCTCAATTCTTATAATAATCCTATCAATTAGACACTATAAACAACTTTATTTCATAAACAGGAAACTCAGGCTTAAAGAGATTAAGTACCTGGTAGAACAAAAGTCTTACAAATTGTAAACAGCAGAATCAGCCAGGACTGGAATCCCGAACACTTAAGAAATCACTTTTCCTTTTTTTTGTTGTTGTTGTTTTTTTGAGACAGGGTTTCTCTGTGTAGCCCTGGCTGTCCTGGAACTCACTCTGTAGACCAGGCTGGCCTCGAACTCAGAAATCCACCTGCCTCTGCCTCCCAAGTGCTGGGATTAAAGGC
The DNA here is from genome assembly GCA_021653895.1 of Mastomys natalensis. Classification (NCBI taxonomy): domain Eukaryota; kingdom Metazoa; phylum Chordata; class Mammalia; order Rodentia; family Muridae; genus Mastomys; species Mastomys natalensis. The sequence goes on along the minus strand of JAJTUV010001656.1, from coordinate 532,400 downwards.
GTGGGCCACCACCACCACCCGGCTTAAAGATTTCCTCCCCCCCCCAAGGACAGCGGAATCAAACTTGGGACAGACTGAGTACTCAGGAGACAGAGCACGATCGCTACAGTGGTGCGCCACCGCTGGACCGCTAAAATCACTTTTCCTAATTTGCTGTTTTACATAAACACATCTTTGGAAGAATAGTACACTGTCTTTAATTCCCAAAGCAGAGAGATCACAAGATCCTTACCTAGAAGTGTCTGTCAGTGACTTTTGCCCACGCCCACATTAGTTATATCGCGGTGTCAATGCTAGTATTGCATCTCCTACCACGCCAACTGCTCTCTACCTTCTAAGGCTATAGGGAAAGGACTCCAGCTACTAATCTCCTACTCAACTTTCCCCAAATGTTTCTGACTTTTGCTAACTGGCTATTCCATCTGTTGAAATGTAATACATGATTAAAAGGTTTCCAAAAAAAAATTCCATTATATTTTCACTACCCAAGTCAAGGTACCCAAGTACTTTTGATTTTGCCAATTGCCACTAAGATTAAAATAAAACTAAGGAGAGCCGAGTGTGGTGGCACATACCTTTGGTCCCAGCACTGGGGAGGCAGAGGCAGGGCAGATATCTCTGAATTTGAGGCTGCCTGGTCTACAGATTGAGTTCCAGGACAGCCAGAGCTGCACAGACAAACCCTGTCTCGGAGGGGGTAAAAACAAAGAGAAATAAATGGGGATTTTTCAGTTGTTGTTGTTTTTAGATAGCAGCAGCCAGTTTCTGGAGGAATCAAAAGAACATTTTCATTGGCAGGAGGAGGGACTAGACCAACAATTACTACCACTATGAGCTTTTTTTTTTTTTTTTTTTTTTTTAGGTTTTTCGAGACAGTGTTTCTCTGTGTAGCCCTGGCTGTCCTGGAACTTATTCTGTATGTAGACCAGGCTGGTCTGGAACTCAGAAATCAGCCTGCCTCTGCCTCCCAAGTGCTGGGATTAAAGGCGTGTGCCACCACTGCCCGGCTTTCTTTTCTTTTTTTTTTTTTCCCACTATGAGCTTTTTAAAAAATCTTCAATTCCACACTAAAAGAGCACCTATCAAGACACAAATGATAAACTACAGCTGAAACAGTATTATAGAAATCACAAACCTCGGGGCCACTTCACTTACAAATCCCACTACAAAACCTACATTCATCTGGAATATGAGGAGCCAGTCCCATTTTTTTGGTATTTATTATTATTGTTGTTGCTGTTATTATATTGTTATTAGTATTATGTGTATAAGATGGGGGCGCCTGAGGTCACAGACCGCCTCTGTACTGTCAGTTCTCTTCCATTTTTTTTGTGCATTCTGGGAGTGGAACTCAGGTCACAGTGCCTTTACTCACTGAACCCTCGCCCTAACCCTTTGTTTTTATGAGAAGGTCTTCTGTAGCCTAGGCTAGCCTCGAACTCCAGATCCTCCTCCCAAGTGCTTCTATTGCAAGTATGTGCCACCATTCTGTAAATTGTGTATGTGTGTGTGTGTGTTGGGAAGATAGCCCTTTTCCTACTTCTTTATTCTGATGAAGAGTCTAAATTCCCCTTTTAACTGAAAGATGAGGGAAGAATGACTAAATACCACACACTCCTCATGAGTCTCTTTTTATTCAGATCTGGGGCTATCAGTTAGGTAAAGCCTCTTCTCCAAATACTCTTCCTCCGTTCTAATAAACACTCTGCCTGCCTTCCCCTCCCCAGACAAGAGCCCTCAGGAGCTCTTTGTCCTTGCCCTAAGGGCATAGCAGTCCACCAGTAATCAACACAGTTCTCAGGATCCCCTCACCGCATGGAAACAAACATATACTAAATGTCACTCCATCCTAACTGACAGGCTCTGAGTCACTGGCTAACAAGGCCCATCTTGATTGAGGAAAATTACCACAACCAATGCACATCTCTCTGCATTTACCAAGCCCACGTTCCCCTAGGCCATGCTCAGGTACGTAAGTGGGCTTGTGTGTGTGTGTGTGCAGTCAGCAGAGACCTCCTCCTAGTGAGCCAAGTAAACCTTGTCCTTCACCACCACTCCCTCAATCTCTCAACTCTAAACACACATTTTTTTCTTCTCAAAAATACTCCTGTTCAGAAAAAGGAATGTTTTGATCTGAAACACTTTATTTCCCCATCAAATGTAAACTCAAAACATTCAATTTACACCCAAAATAAAGGAGAAAGCTGTCTTCATCAACCAAACATAGGCACTGGCTTTTAAATTAGCCCATATACCTCTATTTCTCCACTCTTCTCATTCCCCAAGACTGAAAACACAATAGCCCTGATGCCAACAATTTCAGCATACACAACCCCTCTGGCATCTAACTACTTTGTCTTTGCTTTTGTTTTTAAAAATCGTATTTAAAACGTTTAAACCCAGCACTGGGAAGCACGGGCAGGAGGGTGTATGTGAGTATAAAGGCTGTGCATGGTCTACATAACAACAGCCAGAACTAAATAGACCCTATCTTAAAAAAAACAAACAAGCAAAACACACACACACACAAGCACACACACAAAAACCTCACTTATGATTTAATGTACAGAAGATGAGAGTGCACCCATATAAAAACAACAGGGGTGGTGGCAAGATGGCTCAGCAAGTAAAAGAGCTCACTGTAGAGCCTGATGATCTGAGTTCAATCTCTGGGACCCTCCTGGTAGAGGGAGAAAAACATGAGAAAAATGAACAGTGCCAAGTGGTGGTGGTGCAGTCCTTTAATCCCAGTATTTGGGAGGCAAAGGCACATGGATCTCAGACTTTGAGAGCTTGAAGTAAGCCTATTCCACAGAGGGAGAGTTCTAGGACAGCCACTGGTATAAAGAGAAACTCTGTCTCAAAAAAAAAAGAAAAGAAAAAAAAAGAAAAAAAGAAGGGCGGAAGGGGGAGAGAGAGTTAAATCAACAGCAACAAGAAAGAGAATAGGACAGGCTGGATAGGGTAGCTCATGCCTGTAACTCCAGCACTTAGTACAACGAGGGTCATCACACTTTAAGACAAGCCTCAGCTACATAATGAGACCATGACCAAAAAAGATGAAAAGGAGAAAGAAAGAAAAAAGAGAGCAGGGCAGAAGGTATAATCTGCATTTGCTAAGCTTCCATGAATCATTATCACTGTTTATAAACATATATTTTATTTTTAAATTGTGTGAGTATGTGTACATGCCTGAGGAGGCCAGAAGAGGGTGTCACACCCTCTAGAACTGTGACTTCAAGGCCTTATAAGCTGCGCACAGATTCAGGGAACACACTGGTCCTCTGCAACAGTGCAAACCAAGGGTTTAGAAGGTACTCTCGACTTTTCAAAATTGACTTATATCCTTGTTTTCCTTTTACATTTACAAAGCCCTCAAGGAATATTAAAGAAAAAGACCCATTGAAGGAATGACTAAGATACTCAAGAATGTTCTGAATCACATGTGCAAAAAGGTATTTAACATATAGGAACTATCATATGAGGTAAACATGATGAACTAGTTGTATTGTATTGTATTGCGCTGTATTGTCCTGTAATGTATTACAATGGTTACTGTTGTGGTTTGGTTTTCATCAGGGTTTCACTCTGTAGCCCAGGTTGTCCTTGAACTGTAACAATCCTCTTGTCTTAGCTTCTTGACCTGTTTTGGAATTACAATTCAGGTTTTAGTGTGTGTTTGTGTGTGTATACAGATATGTGTGTGTTGTGTGTGTGTGTGTGTGTATGTATGTATGTATGTACGTAACACACATACATACATATATAGATATAATGTAGGAAAATACACTTTTTGTGGCTTTACACAATCTAAATTAATCCCTTCTATTTAATAGTTTTCTAAAACAAGGTGGCACTTTACATGCAATAAACATATCAGCTGGATGTCCTAATAGAATTTTCTAAATTATTTACTTATTTTATATGTATGAGTACACTGTCACTCTCTTCAGACACATCAGAAGAGGGCACTGGATCCCATTACAGATGATTGTGAGCCACCATGTGGTTGCTGGGAATTGAACTCAGGAGCTCTTGAAGAGTAGCCAGTGTTCTTAACCCCTGAGCCCTGGAGACAGCCCCCTTAACAGAATTTAATAGTCAAGAAAATATAGTTACACAGCAAAGGTAGAATGGAAAGAAAGATTTTGCCTTAACACACACACACACACACACACACACACAAAAGGAAGTTTCTACTTCCAAAAACATTTTTCTCCCTCAATGGGTCTTTCCTTCACTTGGCAAGAATGTCTATTTTTATTGATGGTTTTTAAATGCTTCAACTTTTCTTTTAGCCCACCACCCACCAGAGGTACTGGAAAAGAAAGGACATGGGGAAGTGACCTGTTTAGAAAGGTTCTTTGGAGCAACTGTCTATGTTGTCTAAATATTGACAGTTGAGTTTACAAGTTAATAGCAACCGCTCTATCTACTTGTAAATACTTCACACGATGAAATTACCTAACAGAAGAAACAGCCAAGCCTCAGACTCAACACGAGTCAACAAGAGAGACCAAGAAAAATGCCAAGAAAAGTTCTCAGCTTTGCCTCTCTCAGGGAAACAAAGATCAACAAAGATCAACAAAGACGTGAGACCCACGAGCATTACACAGCTAGTTCTATAAACAAGCCAAGCTCAGCCTCCGTTACTGTCCATCTAGTCTTACTTATACCCTCCAAACATGACATGTCCTCCACAGGTCTTGCCTCAACACATGTCTTGTCTCAGTCTTGTCTCAACACGTACCTGTCTCAGCTAACATCACTCTGTCAATCAGCCTGAATCCACAGAAGTGACAAAAAACTGTAACACACCACCACAAGTTTTTTTCTTGTGCTTCTCTCTATAGAGTCCAAACAAATACAACTCAACACCACAATATAAGATAGACCAATATATATATGTTAACAAAAAATCTTTTATTACATGTCCTTTCATGTACTTACTTTAACAGAACATCCTTTCATCTATGTCTACTTTAGCTAAACATTCCTTCACGAGTCTACCTTAGTCTTTCACCAATGTCCACTTCAACTAAATGTTCTTTACTTGTTTGCCTCAACAAAACACCATCCAACAGACTTTCCAAAAAACTCTCAAGTTTCCATTTCAGAAGTTCATCTGGAATTTTTTCAGTTGTCTGTCTTTTGTGTATGTGCATTCTGACCAGATGGGACTTTGTGGATTTTTTAAAGCACATGAGCATCTTCAGGGTCTAGAAAGAGCTAGGAATGTAGTTTAGTAGTAACAACATTTGCCTAGCCTCTTTGGGGCCTTGGTTTAATCCATGGTACTGTAAAAAGGAGAAGGAAAGTACTGAGATAGAAGACAGAAACACTTGAAATCTAGAGAGAGTAAAACCAGTATCAGAGGCAAGTACTTGGAAGCAAAATGACATGGTTAGTTGGTTACAGAATTTATTCCACCCAAGCCTGGTATAGTAGGGCATGCTTTTAATCCCAGGGCTTGGGAGACAGAGGCAGGAGGACCTCTGTGAGTACAAGACCAGCTGGGTCTACAGAGTGAGCTCCAGTACAGCCAGAACTACACGGTGTCTCAAAGCAAACAAACAAACAAACAAACAAACAAACAAAAGAAAACATGAACAAAACATAATTTTCCCTGCCCTAAATACATCGGGATTGTTTGAAAATATCTCAACTGTCCTAAGGAAGCAAAATGGAGGCACTAGATTATAACTACATATTCAAGAGCTTCTGACAAGTTTCCACTGCATCCAAGTGTAAAAATAATCTCTTGGGAATTGTGTAAACGCACTACCTGTCAATAAAAAAGCCTATGGCCAATGAGCTGAGGCAGGAACTAGGAGGTGGGAGTTCCAACAAGGGGGTTGGGGGTTATAGAAGAGAGTCAGAGGTGGAGATCTGCCCTGAACTCCAAGGAGGAGGCAGATGATAAATCTGAGGAAAGGTAACTAACCAGTGGAAGAACTAGAATAAACTGGATTATTGAGATATGAGCTAGTCGGGGGAACTGAGCAAAAGCTTATGGCCTGAGCATTTATTCATAAAATACTAAGTCTCAGAGTGAGGCCAAGAGGATAACCCCAAGGCTATAGAAACCTAAATTAAAGCCAGAAATTAAGTACACAGTAGATTACCTCCAGTAATTGGCAGCTAATACAGCACATTTTTTTAAAAAGTGATTGTCTCTTTTTTTCAGCAGAGCACCAACATTATTATCTCTATCCAAAAACAAAGTTTAAACTTTTGTTCATTTCCAAGCTTATCTTCAAATGAAAAATCAAATTTAAAAGAACGTTTTTCAAAAGTTGCTAATTTTATCTTGACTACACAAATACTACTCCTAACTGTGCTGAGGCTGTTTCCTTTGCCAAAGGGAGTCAGCCCACGTTGATGTAGTTGTGCCCTGTGAGCAGGATGTTCAAACACTCAAACATTCACCGTCTTCAATCTTGCCAGTACCACTCTAGCTCATAAAAGGAAACCCTGAGAAACCACCAGTAGCCTCAAGTGCAATTCAGGCACACTAAAGAATTTTAAACTCAGAAATTCCAAGAACACAAAAGTAGTTACTGGACTCAAATAAGAAAAACTCTTACTATTATTATCTTGAGAGACCAAAGCTGGAGTCCTTCTGCTGGTTAGTGCTACAAAGTGATTCATCCATCAGTCCTCTCACACCATGTGAGGACAAATTCCAATCTGAAGACTAAGTCGAGTAAAAGGAACCTAAGATACCACAGCTAATCTTTGCTCAGGAACCTTTCTTTTGGAGTGACAAGAAGCTTGAAGTGAACTAAGACAACTTCTTCTTACCTTTCCTCCACCCCAGTATGAGGATGTGAGCCCATGAATACGTTAATGCTTTGCCACTCAGCTCTACCCACAGCCCTAAGCTGTGTTGCAAATAAATAAGTATATGTTGCAAATAAAACAAGTAGGTAGCTGGTGCTTTCTATAAATGAATTATAATATGCATTAAGATGTCAGAAGTTCTCAGACTAATCTGATTTTCTAAACAAATTTAACATTGTAAGGCAAAAGAGCCTTAGGATAGATTTCCTCAATCTACCACCATGTGACTGACAACAGGATGGAAAGGAGCCCAGGGGACAATGGGAAATAAATATGACATGGCCTTGACTTCCCAGAGGTAAAGGTCATGAAACTCCAGGGTAAATGAGCTTCCAATTTCATACTCACAGGGTGAACGGCAACAGCTGATGGCTTTTTCTCTCAGAAACACTTCAATGCTTGAATGCACAGCTGTCACCTCCCTGCTTCCTGAAACTCATCTGACCTTGTTTTTTCCTGAGCCTTTATGCTAGACAGTGCAGAGAGCACAAAGTGGTCCCCAAAACTAGTATTATGTATGCACAGCATAGGCAGATTAAAGGTGAAACAACAGGCTAGCAGGAAGCATGCCACCTTAGCAAACACATGGTGAAGAGGTCTAATAACACTAAACATATTCAATAGTCATCTTTCCTGTATTCAGCAGTTTCTGGCACAGCAGAATCAACTTTCTGGGGCTAATAGTATGTGAGAACTGTAAAGCCCAATAAAATCACAGACCCCCAAGGACCTATGTTTTCTACCTTCGTAGGATTTGAAACCAAAGCCATGATTACCAATTTCTATCAAAAGTTTCCTCCTCCTTCCCTTAGAAGCCAGGAAGCTATTGCTTTTAAGGATAAGAGATGCAGAGCTTGGCAGAAATGTCAAGAAGTCAATAAAGGGAAGTAAAACTTTTAAGAAAAAGTAAATGTTATCTTACCCAAAATATTCAGAGAATAACAATGCAAAAGGGGGGGGGGATTTAGTTGAGCACTCAAAAATGTAGAATGAATATCTTTTTACTTGAACTACTTAAAAAACATAGATTCTTGGTGTCATATCAACCTAACACATCAGAATCTCAAAAGGGCAGGCTTATAGATTTGTACTCTGTATTTATTAATATTGTATATATGCACACACATTCAACAGTTCATAGCAGGCATGTAAAGGTCAGAGAACAATTTTAGGGAGTCAGTTCTACTTTGACTATGGGTTCTTGGGACTGAATCAAAGCTGTCATGCTTGAATACCAAGTACCTTCACCTCCTGAGCCATCTTGCTAGACTAAGGAGCTTTATCTCTCTTTTTGTAGAGATAGGGTCCTATTGTGTAACCATGGATGACTGGAACTTGCTTTGTAGACTAGGATGGTCTTAAACACACATACTCACCTTGAGATTAAAGGTATGAGCTACCACGCCTTGCCAGGAAATATGTTTCTTGTTTCTTTTTCTTTCTTTCTTTTTTCTTTTTTCTTTTTTTTTTTTAAAGAGAACCAGCCTCCTCCTCCTTCTCTTCCTCTTCTTTTTTTTTTTTTTTTTTTTTTTTTAAAGATTTATGTATTTATTTCATGTATGTGAGTATACTGTCACTGTCTTCAGACACACCAGAAGGTGGCATCTGATGACCATTACAGATGGTTGTGAGCCACCATGTGGTTGCTGGCAATTGAACTCAGGACCTCTGGAAGAACAGTTAGTGCTCTTAACCACTAAGCTGTCTCTCCAGCCCAGGAACTATGTTTCTTAAGAGGACCATGGTGTTCTTTACTCGTGTACAGCCATACTTAGAAATAACTACAATTATATTTGACAAAGTACTTGTTTAAAAATTCCAATAACATCTTCTCATTAAATCCAAATAAAGCTTCTATCTGCTTATTTTCCCACAAATGCTACAAATAAAGATCTCAGCTTCAGGGACTTTGTAAAAGTCAAGAGAAGGCTGAGAGGCTGGAGAGATGACTCAGTAGTGAAAAGCACTGGACGCTCATCCAAATGACCCAGGTTGAAATACCAGCATTCACATAGAACCTACAGCCATTTCCAACTCCAGTTCTAGGGTATCTAATGCCCTCTCTGGTCTGTAGAGGCATTATATACACACAGATACAGATGCAGGCAAAATACCCATATACATGAAACAATAAAAAAAAATTTGAAGAAAAGTTGGGAAAGAATCATAGATAATTTATTACATACTTAGAATTCAAACAGGGAAGCAGTGAGAATCTTTCACAAGCATAACTCAACAACACAAAAATATGTCAAAGGCCTCAATTCTTGAGGACATCCTGAGCAAAATAGCAAACTATAGCTCCTAAAATTAATTAATGAGTTAATTATTTTAAAAAAGCAACAAGATCAGGACACACTTGTACAGGGGCAAGAGTATGATAATTAGGCTCAACCATTAAAAGACCTGTAAAACTGAGAGAGAACCAGAAGTGTCAATCAAGTCAGAGAAAAGGGATTGTTTTGAAGACACACTGTTTCCTGCATCAATGAGTCCACTTCTCCTAGGCCTCTCATAATACTGATTAGTTTCAACTGCCTATTTTCTGCAATCACTTCCACACAACCGCGTGACAGTGAGAATTCTGAAACCGCCTGTGTTATACCCTAGCTAATGCTATAACCAAAATAGTCTCTAAAGTCCACATTAAGTATTTCGATCAATCTCAATGTGTTGTTGTGAAATAAATATAAGAAATTAAAAATAAGTACAAGACACATCTCCACAGCTAGGGATTTGAAAACTCAATGTTTTTATATAAACTCTAAATGCTGAACATTGCAAAGATATTATTTCTATTTCTATCCTAAGAATCTGCTCTTGAAATTAAAAAGTAAGATTTGAATAAAATACTAACTAAAAAGAACAAAATAAAACACCACACTCAAAAACCAGGAAAACTCGAATCTAGGTAGGGCAGCTGGCAGAAGCAGCAGATCAATCTGGAGGTCGGCCTCAGATATGGCAAGTTCAAAGACAGCCTGAGCTACAAGAGATCTTTGTCTCAAAAACCAAACCAGCCGGGCGGTGGTGGCGCACGCCTTTAATCCCAGCACTTGGGAGGCAGAGGCAGGCGGATTTCTGAGTTCGAGGCTAGCCTGGTCTACAGAGTGAGTTCCAGGACAGCCAGGGCTACACAGAGAAACCCTGTCTCGAAAAACCAAAAACCAAAAAGAAAAAAAAAAAAAACAAAACAAAATACAAAAAAGGCACAGAGAATGGATGTGAGGAAAGAAATGTATGTGTTCTAGATTGTGACAGGACACTCAGGCTATTTACAGCTGTCATTGCCATCACTCTCAGGAGCTGCTAGACAAGTGAGTCTCCATACACTACTCACTCAGCCACTTACTTGACTGTTTGTTTTTTTCTAGACAGGATTTCTCCATGTAACAGAGTCCTGGCTGTCTTAGACTTGCTGTGTAGACCAGGTTGGCCTCAAAATCCACCTGCCGCTGTCTTCTGAGAGCCCGATCAAAGGCTTCACCACTGCTCCCAGTTGGATTTGGAATTTTGTTGTCTTTGTTGTTTTTGAGACAGGGTCTCACTGTGTAGCCAGGACTGACCTGGAGCTTAAGAGTTTCATCTGCCTCTGGAAGGCTGGGATTAATTTAGTGTCGGTGTCTCTCTCTCTCTCTCTCTAAAAAAGTGGGGGGAGAGGCTATGAATAACAAACCTACACTAAACTAAGGAATGTTGAGAGAAGGAGAAATGGCATTCCCAAGGGAAGAACATACCAATTGGTTATCTAATACCAAAAGGCCCTAAAATAAATTATACATTATATAAGCTGAGATTGTTGCATTCAGGAACACGTATATGCATGTTTAACAGTTAAAAAAAAAAAAAGAGACCATAAATTTAATTAAGGAAGAGCAAAGGAGAAGGTACATGGGTGGGTTGGAAGGAGGAAAGAGAATGGATAAATGATATATAATTCTATTATAATCTCAAAAATTATGAAAACTCAGCAGCCTTCCAATATTATAATGACATATAGAAAGAAATCAGAGGGAACAATGAAAACTTTAGGCCAAAAGCAATCCACATAGTCAAGTAACTCCAGTAAAAATTAACAAGCTTCATAGAAACAACAAAAAAGTTAAAATAATATGAAGCACAAAGGAGCCGTGATAGTCAAATTAACCCTGGGCAAACATACACACTACTAGAAGTATTCCCACACCAATTTCAAGTTATATCACACACTCACAGCAGCAGCAACAACACAGCACTAGTACAAAACCAGACATACAGATCAATGGATACAAGCCGGGCAACCACAACCATTTGACTTCTGACCGAGACACTCAAACTACACACGTAAGGAAAGACAGCATTTTCAGCCAAGGATACTGAAACCAGATTATCTACCTGTAAAACAAAAAATCAACTTCAAATGGATAAAGGGTGTCAGTGTAACACATGACAAGTGCTTGAGGAGAGGAAGAGTTCACGTCAAGATATAAATACAGAGAGTGGCTTTCTGAACAGGACTCCAGTAACTCAGGAAATAATAATCAACAAATGGAATCTCTTGAAATTAAAAAAGTTCTGTATAACAAAGGAACTGTCAATTAAATGAAGAAGGTATCTTCAGAATAAGAGATCTTTGCAGATCAATCTAACAGAAGATTAGTATCTAGAATATACAAAGAACTATAATAAGGAAATAAACCACCCAATCAAACAATAGGCTAGTAGGCTGGAAAGATGGCTGAGCAGTCAAGAACATACTGCTATTTCAGAGGATCAAGTATGCTTCAGAGTACTCATATCAGGTGGTGCAAACTGCGTGTAACTCTTAACTCCAGGGATATCTGAGGTTTCTGGCCTCCACCAACCCCTGTATTCACACGTGCACACACATACACATAAATTAGAACAGTTAGTGCTCTTGCAAAGGACCTAGGTTCCATTCCCAGTACCTACACTAGGCAGCATTTATATGAATAAATGCTTAAGTCAATAGCTTTGGCTTGTTCTCTGATTAGCTTGTAACTTAATTATCCATTTATTCTAGTTAATCTCTTCTCAGGTTCATACAAAGGTCTCCTCAAGAATTGGGGTGAATCCCCCCCCTGCCACCAGTCAGCTCCTATTTCCTAGAATTCCCCCTCCCCCTCCCTTTCTCTCTCCCTCTCTGCTAGAACTCCAACCTCCTATTTCCTGCCTCAGCTCATTGGCAACAGGTTTTTTTTTATTGACAGGTGATGCTTCCATACAATTCACAAGAGATTCTCTCTATAGTGGGCACAACCGTGCTTTTTTTTTGGGGGGGGGGAGTGGGGGAACCAGGGTCCCTCTATGTAGCCCTGGCTGTCCTGGAACTCTCTATGTAGAAGAGTTGGCCTCTAACTCACAGTCTCTGCCTCCCACGTGCTGGGATTACATTCAGGCATACATATAAAAGTTGTCCTGACCTTTACACACACACAAACACACACACAAGCATAGTAACAAACACACCATCACCCCCATAATAAACAAACAATTTTAAAATTATAATTTTTAAAAAGGTGTCTTAACAGAGGTACCCCACATGGGTGAACAATGCTTCCTCCAGAAGACATGTTAATAGACTGAAAATCTGAATGTCCAGTAAGAGATATATTTCCTATGAATTTTTGGCCAGGGAGACCCTCAAGGTCACCAAAGTAACACAACCAACTGTTGATGTTTTTGGTTGTCCACCATAAACTCAGTGTTGAATACATAGCACACTTTGCTTCAGAGACAGAAATATCAAGCTAGACATGACTGGAAAACTTCCTCCCTGTTGGCTAGCTTTCATAGTGCCACAATGTAGACCAAGTGGAGCTAGAGTGTGGTTAAAATTCATTAGTGCACTAGCTAGCAGTGGTCTCTGTGTGCTACAATGCCAAAAAGACAGGCCCATGAGTGAAGTAATGGAATGACCAATATGGTGGGTAACCAACTCCCCACATGTGGGAATCCACACCTGGTACTGTACACCTGGTCAAAGCACATGGCTAGGGAGGACAAAATCCCTAGGAGGAGAACCCACAATTATTAACTTGCTAAGTGGACACATTGTCAAACTATCTTCTAAATACTTATATCTATAACCATAGGCTACTGCTGCTCTCAATCTTGGTCAGAAAGCTGCTTTTCTGCAGTGAGTAGCAGTCCATGCACACTCCTAACTGGTTAGTGTGCTAAGAATGCTCAGTCATGAACGGGACATGCATATCAACCTCTCATATAAGGTTCACAGAATATCAAAAAGGGGTGCATGCTGGGGGACTGGAACTGTGACTCCAAAGTTAGGAGCACTTGTTGCTCTGGCAGAGTGTTGGAAGCAGAGCACAAAGGCACACAGTTCTCCAGGGAAACCAGGAATGCTAAGCAGTGCAGGATCATCCCTGTGATGGGAAAGATGGAAAAATCCTATTCTTCCATCCAGAAAACCAGGAACAGGAAATAATTAATAGCCTAATGATTTGCATTATCTGTTGGCCCAGCCCATATCAAGTTCCTACAACTAAGACCGGTGTCTAAATGACCCTTCATTATCTGTACAGCCAGAGGCTCTCCTGAGTTCCCCCAAACAGAACCAATAGAGGCGGCTAATAGCCCAAATGACCTCCATGATGTTCTATCAGAAATTTCCCAGGGCTGGAGAGATGGCTCAGCAGTTAAGAGCACTCACTGACTGCTCTTCCAGAGGTCCTGAGTTCAATTTTCAGCAACCACATGAAAGAAAAATTTCCCAAACATATAATTTATGATAAATGGAGCAATGTACCAGCCATAATTATTGATATTATTGATTCAGCATCCGGAATTTCACCTTGCTTCCCCAAATTTTAAAATCAAACCCTCCTGGTCTCTTTGAGACTGGATCTCATGTAGTCCAAACTGGCCTCACAATGTGGCTGAAGATGACCCTGAACCTCAGATCTTCCACTTCTATCTCCTAAGAGTTACTATTGAAATGCCCTACTACACCCAGTTTACAAAGTGGTGGGAATGTAATTGAGTGATCCCAGTTCTCCACCAACTAAGCTAGTCTTATCCCTAAATAATATCCACCTAAAACATGGCTAAGTTAAATGTGTCTATTAGCCAGGAGTGATGGCAAACACCTTTAATCCCAGCACTTGGGAGGCAGAGAAGGGGGGATATACTACAAGGACAATCTTATTAAAATTAACAGACTATTAAATTTCTCATCACTAGCCAATAATAAGCATGTGTGGCACAAGTGTCTGTGCGTGTTCGTGCGTGCATGTGTGTGTGTTTACAAAAATCCCTAGGAATATCTAGGGCCAGGGTAGAGTTGTACAGCTCAATCACAGAGTACTGTACTTGATCTGTTACTAGCCTCACTACCACTCACCAACAAGAATAAAAATGTCTAGAAAAGGATTACTTAGGAGAATAGTTAATCACACGAAAAGCTCCAAGGGTTGGAAAAATCTGGTAATATTCCACAAGAGAAAAAGGAAGATAAACTAAAATTAGCAAGGCTATAGATGCTTCCTTCTCCTCCACAAAAATCATTACCACTTGCTCCATATATTCCTGAGAAGAAGAAAAAGAGATACTCCAGGGTTCCGCATAGTGCTTAGACTTGCTCTTATTCTTTTTAATCAACATGCATTTTGTACAACTTCCTAAAATACTAAGCTTTATTTTCCCAAGTGTGTCAGTGTGTAATAAAGCAAAACAATACGTTCAAAGTGGACAGACTGGTTAAAATACAGACCGAAGCCCAGACGTAGTGTTTGCTTTTTCAGATTTAGTTTTTAGCAAACTCATGTCCTCTGACCATAAATAATCAGCTGCACTGACTGTCTTCATTCCCTCTGTCCAATCACTGCTTCTTCACTGTCACCAACAGGACTTACACAAACATGTCTTTAGGAGGCAAGTAGAACTGACAGTGAAGAAAATGAGCAGTCAAACCCTGACTGAAAATCAACATGGTTGGCGAGAAGTAAGATACAACTTAGCCAGACCTTATTTATGTAGGTTTATTTTGTTGAGGAAGTGAGGTCTGTTAGCCCACTTAAGACCATGGGGCTTAAATGAGAAACTTTTTGTGTAAGTATTGTCTAAATCCTAGTGCTACCCTCTGTTGTCATCTCCCTTATTCACGGAGAAGTGAGGTAGAGACATGAATAGACATGACTCTCACTAAGCAAAGAGAAATCGAGGAAAGATGACCTACAGACGGGAGTAAGAGAGGAAAGATGGAGTTCTTTAAGTTTCTATGTATTATAAAGCTAAAAACTGAAATGTATGTACACTCACAAAAAAGTCAGCCAAAAACTGAAAACATAGTTTCCTCAGATGTTAATGTGTCCAAGCTGTACATCTACAGTATAGAGATAAGCAGATTGCTACTTTAAAGGGAGACAGTTCATAAACATTTCTATATGAACTCCAAATTCTGTTCTAGGTACATGTTTTCTCTTTTATTCCCATTACACCTGTACCAGGGTAGTTACTGTAGGACACATCATTTTTCAAAGACAGAGTCTCACTATCTGCCTTCCAAGCACTGGGATTAAACTATATTCAAAAAAGTATCAAAGAGACATAGGCTGTTTTAGTAGTCTGGGTAAAAGATATGAAAACAATCTATTGAACAAAATTATTTTGTTAAATAGTTGATCTGATGTAATCAATTGTGGGGCAGTGATATTCAAATGACATAAAAATGAAGTGCTAAAAAGCCAGCTTCACAAAATGACTTCCCAAAAGTCATTTCCTAATCCCCATGCTGTTCTAATATTCTAAAAACAGAAATTACAGCTCATATATATTACCTTTCTAGAGATGGAAGAGACATTCAAACCAAATCTCTGTGCTCTTTCCTTTAGTTTATCCAGGTTAACTACAAAAATAGAGATACATTAAAAAATAATAAAGAGTAGGCAGACACTATGGTTCAAAACTGAGTTCAAATAAGCCTACTTGAAATCAAACATACCTTGTCCGAAACTCAGGAGCTAAGTGACATAAATCCACCCCAATGATAACTAAAAAGCCTCTTCTGACATAGACAGTGAATGATTCGGCTCTCTAACCCTTACTCATCAAGGGCAGCAAGAGCCTAAAAGAGCTTAAGACCAAAGTAGGCTAAACGCTGCTCGAAAAACACCACAGAAAAATCATCACCACTAAATTTCATCATTCACAGTGCAAATTCATTAACTCCCACCACACAATCTCTAAAAGTAGACTGGCTTTAGTTTTCTCAAACAGGCTCTTCTTCTATAAAGCCCAAGATAGCCTTCAAATCACTATATATCCCCACAGGGCCTCAAACTTGCAATAATCCTCCTGCCTCAGCCTCTTGAATGCTAGGATTACAAGCATGTCACACCAAACTCTCTGCTAAGTGATGTATCTTTAAGCAAACGTAAACGTCTCAACTTCCTATGACAAATGATACAACTCAAGTCTCTTTCCTCTTAGAAGCCTTGGTACAATCATTTAAAACATATTAAATAATAATAAATTATTTCCATTTCAGTTACAATATTGACTGTGGCAGGAGTTCAGAGTTGAATGTATTTTATCACAACACTATTTTGAAAACTCATTGACTAGTCACAATGGCCCAGAAAACATCACTCTAATTCTTCATTCTTTACTCTCAAATATATGTGTATAACATATATAAATAAATACATATATTGTTTTGTTTTGTTTTTGTGACATCTGACCATGTAGTCTTGGGTTGCTTAGAAGTCACTATGTAGACCAGGCTACCTCAAACTGCATAGAGATCTACCTGCCTCTACCTCCCAAGTGCTAGGATTAAAGGAATGTACCACCATACCTGGCTCCTCTTAAATTTATAGGCTATTAAGAGGCAACAGGCTGGAGATGTAATTTAGTTGGTAGAGCGCCTGACTAGCCTGAGTTTGATCCCTAGTACCATGAATCAGAGTGCCTCTCTGCCTCCTTGCCTCTGTCTCAAGTACTGGGATTAAAGGTGTGTGCCCACCACTGCCCAACCTTTAAATTCTATTTTTTTTTTTGGGATGGGGGGAAGGGGGTTGCTTCAAGACAGGGTTTCTCTGTGTAGCCCTGGCTGTCCTGGAACTCATTCTGTAGACCAGGCTGCTCTCAAACTCAGAAATCCACCTGCCTCTGCCTCCCAAGTGCTGGGAATAAAGTGCACCACCACTGCCCAGCTTCCGCTTCTAATTCTTAATAACTACAAAGAATCTGTAGAAGCAACTTAGCAAGTTCTATTTATAGATATTGTTCTTTTCTTCTTTTTTAAATCAGTAAGTTAATTGATTTAATTTTTGAAACAGGGTCTCATGATTCCTGGACCAGCCTGGATCTTGCCTTTAGCTGAGGATGGTCTTGAACTTCTGATTCTCTTACTTCTACCTCCAGAATGCTGGGAATTTAGAGGCTGGGCAGTGGTGGGCACACACCTTTAATCCCAGTACTTGAGACAGAGCCAAGGAGGCAGAGAGGCAGAAAGGCAGAAGCAGGCGGATAGATCTTCAAGTTTGAGGGAAGCTTGGTCTACAGAGCAAGTTCCAGAATAGCCAGGGCTACACAGAAAAAACCTATTTGAAGAAACAAAACAAAATAAAATCATTTTTTTAAAAAAAAGATTTAGACCAAAAGCTACTAGGCAAAGCCTAAAACTTCAGGGTCATAAACAAAAGGGTTAGCCTTAGCTAACAAAAATCTACATATCTTTTCAAAGTAGGAAAGAAGGTTATCTATAGTAATTTGAGTATGTGGCATGTTTTCTAACTTTCCAACTTCCAACACTTAAAATTCAGGGCATACTATACTGAAAAATTACCAACTCATGACCTCAGAGTCCCCTGTAATCTGACAAAGAGACTCAATCTTCAAAACTGTACAGAATTAAGATCTAGCTTTGTGGAGCTGGAGAGATGGCACAGGTTTTAAGAGCACTGGTTGCTCTTCCAGAAGACCTGGGTTTAAATCTCAGTACCGACACAACAGCTCACAACTGTCTGTAACTCAGAACTCAGGAAACTCAACATGCAGAGACACAACACACATGCAGGCAGAATACACATTCACATAAAAAAAAAAAAAGGTCAAAAACTATTTTTTTTATTAAATCTGGGTTTTTAAAAGATTAAAAAAGATTTCATACCATAGGTTTGGTGTCAGATGATAAACCTAAAGAAATAAAAATTTTTAAGTTACTTAATTTTTAAAATTTCATAAAATTAAATCTTTAAGTCAAATTAAAAGTATAAACACAACACAGAATAAAAACCCTTTAGACATACATGAGACCCTGTCTCAAAAATTAAATTAGTTAATTCAAAAAAGAACAATACTTACAAACATAATTTTTAAGTTACTTCCACAGATTCTTTTGTGGTTATTAAGAGTCAGACACTGGGGCCTGAGAGAGGGCTCAGCACATCAAAGTGATTGCTCCACAAGCCTGGCAGTTCAATCCCCAGAGCCCAAGTAAAGGTGGAAGAAGAGAATCAACTCCACATAGGTTATCTTCTAGACATTAATTCAAAAAACAAAGAAAACATACATCTATACAAAAACTTAAAAACAAATATTCACAGCATCATTAACTGTATCAGATAAAATGCAATGAACAAGCACCAACTTCCTTTTTATCTGATACAGTATCATGAACAAGTACCAACTGATAACTGAATAAATAAAATATGACATACTCATAAAGTAGGATATATATTATAAGCAATAGATGAATGAGATTTCCTTTATTATCAAATGCTGGAAACATGTTAGGCTGAGGATGATGTTTAGTGACATAGCACTAACATACAAACGGATGTGACCACAGAGCAGGCCTGGAGGTGGACATCTGTAATTTTAGCATTTGGGAAATTGTAAATCTGAGGAACAGCCAAAGATAGCTACACAGCAAGTCTGAGGTCACCCTGTGGTTCAAAGTGAAATTTTATGCTAAGTGAAAAGCTAATTACAAAAGATCACACATCACACACAGGCTTCCATTTGTGTGAAGGTGAATTCATAGATGGAGACAAACATCAGTGGTTGATTAAGCACTGGGCAGAAGAGGGATGAAAAATAACTAACTGGTAATCAGTACAAAATCTGCCGTAGCTGGTGAGAACAAACTAAAAACAAAGAAAGAAAAAAAGAAAGCCCAGTCTACTTCCAGTTCTCTCTCTGTGCTCCATGTCTGTTTCAAGATATAAGCTCACGGCTCCTTGTCCCTGCCACCATGCTGGTGCCTGGGCCTGTGCCCTGCCTCTGCTCCACCACTGTGGACTCTTACCCCTCTGGAACCAGAAGCCAAAATAAATTCTCTCCGCCTCAAGTTGTCTTCCATCATGTGTTTTATCACGTCAACAACAAAAGGAACTAATACAGCATGTACGCAGCAGAGGATGACCTTGAACCACAAATCCTTCGTCCACTTCTTTTGCATGCTAGGCAACAACACTACAGACTAAGGTACAGATCCAGCCACTAGGCCCTTTTATTTTTTTCTTCCTCAAGACAGGATTCTCTGTGTAGCCCCGGCTGTCCTAGAACTCACTCTGTAGACCAGGTTGGCCTCAAGCTCATAGATAGCCACCTGCCTCTGCCTCCCAAGTGCTGGGATTAAAGCTGTACACCACCACCCTGGCTCTTGTTTTAAGATACAGCTGAGGCTGGATTTCAAATGGCGATTCTCTTGCCTCAGTCTCCCAAGTGCAGGAATACACTGATACACCCTATCTCAAAGTATTATACTTTGTGTGTACATATGGAAGCCAGAGGGCAACCTCAGGTATGGTTACTCAGGATCTGTCTACTTTGTTTCACTGAGAGAGGGTCTCTCATTGGCCTAAAGCTCACCAATTACTCAGGGTGACCAGCCAGAAGGCCCAGGTACCTGACCTGCCTCTGCCTGTCAACCACTTATAAACACACATTACTACAGCCTGCTTTTTTTGTTTTTTTGTTTTTGTTTTTTTAAAATGTGAGTTCTAGGGATCAAATTCTTTTCAAGCACTTTACCCACTGAGCCTTCTCCTCAGCCCTTAAAATATCATTTTTAACATTCTTCATAGTCTACTATACTACAGTTTACACTTAACTAATTAATACTGTATTGGATACATGAGTTTTTTTTCCAATTTACTGATCTATAAATATGATGCTAACATAAGCCTCATGGCTAAGTCTTTAAGTATATCAGAGGTTACTTCTTGGTAACTTCTTAAAAATAAAATTGTGAAGTTAAACATAGTCTCTTTCACTTTAATACTATGTCAGCTCAGAGCACTAAAAAAGTACACATAATTCTATGTTAATAAGACACAAGAATAAGTGAACAAGGTACTAAAAATTTCTCAGAAGCCCTAGAAAAGAAAAACAAATGATGAGATCTTCTCTCTCATAAAACTTCAGAACATTCTCTTGATTATTCATGAGGTCTTAAGGGTAACAAATACTATAGCCTCTTAAGGGCTTCTAGAACCAACAAAGTTACCTTAATTTGGAAGAATGAAATCTATAGTCAGAAAAAACACAAACTAAGCGTTCTCAGAAGAACCTCTGTATTCTCACCTTTTGTTGGAACTGAAGAAATTCCAAACCTGTAAGAAGAAAAAACAAGCTAAATTTTAGGAAGCTGTTCACACCCTTAGTTGTCTGTGTCCGTGTCAAGGGTGCATGACACTTCTTTCTTGTGATCTCAAACTTTGCAATCATTAGCTAATTCTAACAACCCCATGAAAGAGGTTCAGTTTACTCTCCTTCTCACCAACAGTCCAAGAGTCCACTAAAAGAGATCCTCAGACTCAGGAGCAGCTGTCAGCTCCTGACTTTTACCTATCATAAAAACCCTGACCAATGATGACAAAACCCAACGTATAGCTACTACATCCAAATCAGCAGAAATGTTCTGAGTATGGCCCAAACTGTACTTATTAAGTTCAATGAAAACACTTGTACTTGAAACCAACAATTATAACTAGAGACAAAGATATGACCCCCACACGTCAGACCTCCCCACCTGGGAAGCACTCACCTCGCTGCCCGGGCAGCCTTTTTACTCTCCAGGCTTACAGGCACGTTGAATCGTTCAGCCCTCTTCTGCATTCTCTAAGTGACAATAAATGACAAAATGAAGAGTAAACTGTAATTTCTTATTTAAAAAAAAGTTGGTTAGGGTAATTTCTTAAGGTCTAACTGAAAACAATGACAACCTTAGAACCTATCAGGCAGTATCCATTCTAAGGCTTAACACAATTGTTTCTAGGAAGTACAAGTGCATGCACATGCACTTACTGCATTCACATTCTCAAAAACAGAAAGAAATAAAATAAGATTCATATTCTACACAAACCCCAAAACACAAAAGTTCTACTTTGCTTGAAAAAGATAGAGAGAAAGAGAAAGAGAAAGAGAGAGATACCAAAGGAACATATTGGTTCCAGTACAGGTAATCTAACAGTTAAAAACACTACCACCACCACCACAACAACAAAACACTTCCTCCCTGAACTCTAAAATAAGTGAACAAAGCTCATCTATGAGCCAGGCATGGAGGCAGACTCCCAGCACTTGCCAGGCAGAGGCAAGTGGATCTCTGAGTCTGAGGCCAGCCTGGTTTATAGAGTGAGTTCCAGGATAGCCAGGGCTACACAGAGAAACACTCTCGTCTCAAAAACAACAACAACAAACCCCTCTACTTTGAAAGTACAAAAGTGAACAAAAGATCTCAAACAAAGCCTGATTTCAAGCATCTTGAGATAAGAATCCAAAGAAATTTTACTCTCACCAGCTACCAACTAACAACTTAAAAAAAATCTACCATTGCTACTTTTCCAAAGTACATACAGTTCTCTCAAACTCTAATCCTATACCTATATACCTAATGAAGTTACTATTAAGACTACAGTGGTATATGTAACAGATGACAGCTTAAAGGTAACTACTCACCATACCAGCTCAAATATTTTCCTGAGTTAGTGGAGAAAGACAACAATTGTCACTATTCCCCCCCAATTCCCCTAATAAATTTGTCTATGAATAAATTATTTATATGGATCAAACTCAGGCTTTAGCCACAGGGATCTTTACCTATAGTGCCAACTTAACAGCCCTAAATGAAAACTTTTAAATAATGATGAAGACAGAAGAAAAAGTTAAAAACAGAAACAGCCAAGCATGGTGACACATACCTAGAATCCTAACACTTGGGATGTTGAAATAGTAAGATTTTGTTTGGGACCAGCCTGAGCTACACAGTAAGATGCTATTCTAAAGAACAAAAAATAAAATTAAAATGGAGACTCAATGGTTGAAAGGCTGTGCAAGTCTGATAACCTGAGCTAGAATGTCCCAGAACTCATGTAAAAGTCAAATGTGCTAGTATACATCTATAAACCAAGCATTCCTGTTTCAAGATGAGAGGTGGCTATCTGCTGGCAGCTCATGGGCCAGCGAGCCTGGAGTACACATCATAGCAGAACAAACAAAAGACCTGACTCAGTCCAGCAAGATGGTTCACTCAGTAATGTTCAATGCCAAGCCAGACAACCTAAGCTTTATCTCTGGAACCCACGTGCTAGAAGAGAACCAACTCCCCCAAGTTGTCCTCTGACCTACACAAGCACGCACACGCACATGCACACGTACACACACATAGATAGATAAATAAAATGTAATTTTAAATTTTTTTTTTTTTTTTTGGTTTTTGGTTTTTCGAGACAGGGTTTCTCTGTGTAGCCCTGGCTGTCCTGGAACTCACTCTGTAGACCAGGCTGGCCTCGAACTCAGAAATCTGCCTGCCTCTGCCTCCCAAGTGCTGGGATTAAAGGCGTGCACCACCACCGCCCGGCTTAAAAAATGTTTTTAAAGGAGAGACCTCCACCTCAACAAAGTGGAAGGTAAGAATTCACTATGAAAGACTGTCTTCTGTCCATATTCCCAACCCCACCTCAATAAAAATTAAAAAAAAGAATACTTACCTCAGTCTGAGGTATTCCAGATGTAATTTTTACCACCTTCTTTTCTGATGCCCTAAAAGACAGATTTTTAAAAGTTATAAAATTGCTATCTTAACCCAAAACATTAGAAATGTGCAAGAATTCACCTGAGTTATGTTCCCTGCCCCACATGTGTCTACTACCCCTTAATCCAAAGAAACATGAAGTCCATAAGAACTCTGGCTCTTTGAACTGTCATTAACTGAGAAGAAAAAAACTAAGCTATTCTAACTAGGGTTTGAGACAATCAGCTAAGAAGTCAGACTAAACACGGAAAGTCAGTTCATTTGCTTTTAAGCACTTCACGGTTACTTCTGAACTAAGAACTGTATCTCCAACCTTCAATTAAATACAAGTTCTCAATTTTCATTACAATATTTAACTAGTGCTGTACCAGCCCTGGTTTCCTTTTGTAAGTCTCCATAGCTCCCGTGGGATTTTAGCTCTAGCTGAAACCGCCAAAGCAGAACAAATAAAAACACCACAGGAAGTGGGAAGAAGAAAGGCTAAGGAGGTGGGGGCTGAATTAGGAAAACATGGTAAGTTACTGGTCAAAAGGCTTAAGAGAAAACAAAAGAGGGGGACCGCAGGGGCAGGAGACAAAGTTCGGAAGTCCCCAGGATAAATGGAAGGGCATTAACTCTCCAACAAACAACTCCCATAAAACTGCGGGTCATAACCAGTCTCATTAAGGTCCCTTATTTAGAGACATGGGCAGCTTTTGTTCCAATATCCCAAACACTTTTCCCATTTGATGCCCTGAAAGGTAGTAATGGTTTAATGACATTTTCAGAGGAAGCAATTCTGGAACACAACCTGACTCTCCTCCATCTTTTTGTTGGAAGTCCTTAGACTAACAGGCAAGCAACGAATGCCCCCTGCTGACCATAACAAAGTCCTGCAATATTTGTCTTGACTCCTGGGAAAAAAACCTTAAAACTAGAAACAGAAGTGTATTTACACATAACTTCAGGCCTAAGATGACATAAAGAGCTTTCCTTTTGGATACACAAGGGGTTCAAATCAGCCCCTGAATATTCAGACTGTTTGCTAACCCTCCATTTTTTTATCGCTGTTGTGTGAAACACTGTCTCCTTCATTCAGGCAAAGCTATCTTGAAACTCCTAACTCCCTTGCCTCCACCTCTCTAGTGCTGAAATTACAGGTGTGCACTACTATACACTCCCCTACCTCTCTTATCTTTTTAATACAGGGTGTCCGTTACCTTGTAATCCTGGTTGGCCTATAAATTCCTGTATGGAGCAGATGGCCTTGAACTCTGCCTGCCTCTGCTTCCTAAGTGTTGGAATTAAAAGCATGGGCACAACCAGACATGATAGCATTCACCTTTAAGTCCTGTATTTGAGAGGCAGAGACAAGAGGATGTCTGTGAATCCAAAGCCAGACTGGACTATATACTATATTCCAGGAGATCCAGGGCTACAGACCCTCAAAAAACAAATACCAGCACATGGGAGGCAGAGGCAAGATCAGCCTAGTCTCACAGAGGAACCTTGTCTCGAGACAAAACTGAACAGGCCCGATCCACCAGGCCTGTTTTTAATGAAATTAGACTTTACGTAAAACATAAACTTCTTTGACTTCTTTTTTCCTAAGACAGGAGCAAAAGCTGGGTATGGTAGCACACACCTTTTAAATACCATCCTTGTGGGGCAGGGAAAGCCAGAGCCAGTCTTCTCCATCAACTTCAGGATAATGACTTCCACGTTTTCATCTGGCTTGTTTTTTGTTGTTTTTGAGACAGTATCTCAAATACTTGGTTGAGAATGATATCAACTTCTGATCCTGCTTCCACCTCTCTAATGCTGGGATTAACATGCAACACTGCATCTAGTTTCACTCAGAGCTGGGGACCGAACCCAGAACTCTGTATACACTAGGCATTCTACCAGCTAAATGACAACCTCAGCTCCCATGTTCACATTTTGAAAAACCATCATTACAGTAAACCTCAGAGTAAAAAAGGGAACCTGAGAGGGAACTTCTCATATTCCAATTCCCTTAGACACATTAAACCCAAGTAATAAATACACATTGCATCCTCACAGGATTCATGAGAAATTTCTATTCCTCATTGACTAATTTTTCTCCTATCCCAGAAAAAGTATTTCCATAAATATAGGGTCTCAAAAATCTTTCCATATAGTTTTGCCTAAAAACTATTTCTCTGCAAAGCAAAATTACAATACCGTCTAATTTTTAATGTCTTTCTTGCAAAATTCATTAATAGGATTCAAGCTATCTAAAAAGAGATTTATACTTCACATATTCTAATATGATCCATTTTCAAAAAAACTATTTTTAACCCAAACAAGCTGATTATCACTACATTCATTTGCTCTATTCTTGTACTAGAAATCCCCCAAATACCTTAAAACTATTTCACTAAATCATTTTCTCTAGGTACTCTATCTAATTATAAATCTACATTGCAGACTGAGAGTATAGACTATATACTTAGTATACATGAGGCCCTCAGTTTAATCTTGGGATAAAAGTAGGGGTGGGGAAAATTAAATTAAAACAAAAAAAAACCCAAAAATGTTCTGGAAAGTAACTGTGGTTTGAATAGTAATGGCCTTTACAGGTTCTACAAGTAGGCCCCTATAGGGGCCTGCCAATGGCTCCAAACAGCATCCCTATTTGCTAACCCTTCATTCAAGCAGTTCTAGGTCTGCAAACTGACTCAAGTCTGAAAAACTGATTCACTGGCTGAGACCATGTGATGGTTTGTATATGCTTTGCCCAGAGAGTGGCACTATTAGGAGGTGTAGCCTTGTTGGAGTAAGTGTGCCACTGTGGATGTGGGCTTTAAGACCCTTGTCCTAGCTGCCTGGAAGTCAGTATTCTGTTGGCAGCCTTCAGATGAAGATGTAGGACTCTCAGCTCCTCCTGCACCATGCCTGCCTGGACACTGCCATGTTCCTGCTTTGATGATAATGGACTGAACCTCTGAACCTGTAAACCAGCCCCAATTAAATATTGTTCTTATAAGGGCTACCTTGGTCATGGTGTCATGATCTAATGTAGCCCTTCTTTGTATTTGAGAATTTTTCTGCTTGTACAGATCAAACAGAAATGCAATAGGCTTATCTATTTCATACCTGGAAGCACTGTGACTGATTAGCCAGTAGCAAAGGTACACTTGAATCATGCTATTATAACTTCATCCAGCCTGTACTGAACATTACAGGTTGGGTCATTATGAACATTGTTTTGTCTACACCACACATTATGATAACTACGAGTAAAGGTTTACAAGGACTGAGCATGGTAAAGCATGCCTTTAATCTCAGCACTCTGGAGGCAGAGGTTAGTACTAAAATACTTTATAGAAATTTTTCAATATATAGGGAATCATAGATTCTAACTGAAAAATCTATTATAGTGGCTCACAAAAGAACAAAGGCGAGGAGAACAGAACTGTGCCTATATTGAAGTTAACTTGGTTCTAATTACCTAATATATAACATGGAGGAAAATTTATTTTCTTCATTGGAAACATACTTAAAACAGACCTTTCTAAAAACACCTGACCTTATCAGAAATGAAAAGGTCAGTGGGAATATATAACAAGTAAACCGGATGAAACTTTAAACCAGTACTTTTTTAAGCACTATCTGGGATCCTAAGGGTTCCACTGGTAAATGCTTGCCATACAAAACCTGGAGAACTGAGTTCAAGCCCTAATCTTACTGTGAAAGGCAGGTGTGGAGCAGGTGCCTAAGACCTCAGTACAAGAAGATGGAGACAGGACGACCCCTGGGACTCACTGGCCAGTTAGTTATTCTACTCAATGTGAACTCTATGCCAGTCAGAGACCTTGTCTCAAAAAGTAGGTGGAACCAGGCACAGAAGGGCACACTTTTAATCCCACCACTTGGGAATTAGAGGCAGGGGATCTCTTTGAGTTTGAAGCCAGCCTGGTCTACACAGCAAGTTCCAGGACAGCCAGAGCTACATAGTCAGACCCTGACTTAGGGGATATCAGGGGGATGGGACATGGGACACAACACAAAGAAGCAAACAAACAAAACTAAGATGGAGAATGATTAAGAAAGTTGCCTGACATCATTCTCCACATATATACACACTAGCACAACAAAGATAGAACTATCCGCTCTTATTCAGATTATTAAAAAGGGCCAGGTGTGGTGGCACATGCCTTTAGTCCCAACACTTGGGAGGCAGAGGCGGGTTAATCTCTGTGAGTTTGAACCCAGCCTGGTCTACAAAGCAAGTTCCAGGACAGCCAGAGTTACACAGAGAAATCCTGTCTGGGGGGGGTAAAAGTTAAAAAAAAAAACAAAAACCGACAGATTATTAAAAAGTGATAATTACATATCAACAGTCTTTTCAGGAGGTTCTTCCTCTTTAACAGGCAGTTCTATGGGCTTTGGTTCTTCTTCCTAAAACCAAATGAAACAACATGGTTAACATAAATCAAGAATATCCATTAAGAGCCAGGCAGTGATGGCTTTAATCCCAGCACTCATGTGGCAAAGACAGGTGGATCTCTCAGTCTGAGGCCAGCCCAGCCTGGTATATAAAGCAAGTCCCAGGACAGCCAGAACTACACAGAGAAATCCTGTCTCAAAAAACCAAAATGAAGAAAAAATAAAATATCCGTAAGGGGTTCTGGAGAGATGGCTCAGTACTTAAGTGCATATTGTTCTTTCAAAGGACCCAAGTTTGATTCCCAGCACCCATTTCAGGCAGATTATAACTGCCTCTGACTCCAGCTCCAGGAGATCTGACACTTTTGGCCTCCATAGGTACCACACCCACATGACATAGCAACACACAGACACATATTCAAAATAAAATAAAATCTTCAAAAAATACCCATTAAGGCCTCAAGATGGCTGAAGTCACGAGACCCTAAGTTCAATTCTCTGAACCAAGGTAAGAGCCAGACGCAGTGATGCTGATCTGCAACCAAGCACTCCCACACTCAGCAGGATGCATGGCTGAGACTAAAGAAGCTTCTGGAGCTCCAGGGTTAGCTAGCCTGGAGTACACAGCTAAGCAGTAACAACAAAAGAAAACTGGGCCTCAAACAAGGTGGAAAGAGAGAACTAACTCCAAAAAATTTGTCCTCAACTCTACATGTTTAAGCCCAGTATTTCATACACTTACATGTGCAATTTTTTCCATTAAAAACAACAACAAAAATACCCATTTTACAAAAAGATAAACTGGACATGGCAGCACTCAGGAGGTAGGAATAGAAAGACCAGAAGTTCAGATTATCTTCAGCTAAATATTGTATCTGAGGCCAGCCTGGGCTATAAGACCCTTGCTCAAAAACATGAATTAAATTCTTACTAGGAAAATAGAGGAATATCCATCAAGAGACAATGTAAGAACTCCAAAATGAACTAGTCTTTCATTCTTCTCAGGCATCTAAGAACCATTGACAGTAAGCAATTCAGCCACAGCAGTGACACATTAGCAGGCCAGTGACTAACCTTTCCCAACTTACCTCAGTTTCATCTCCCAATACATCTTCTTCATTTGCTTCTTCTTCAGCTAAAGAACATTAAAATATTCAGGTCAAGCCTTGGTCACTTGATCACAGTGGTAAGAGTAAAATTACAACCTCTTTGCTTTACAACTCAATAATGAAGGCAAAATCAATTCTTATAATAAACATTTAGAGAAAATTCTTATAAGCAACATTTAGAGAAAATAAAACCAGATCTCTATCTAACATTAGCATAAAACTGAATTCCACCTGAATTGGAAAACTAAATGCAATTAGGTTGTAATTAAGTCACAGTAGAAACTAATTTAAAAATAATTAGGACTGGGTATGATGGTGCATGCCCTGTAAACCAACATCTGGAGATAGAAGCAAAATAATCAGTAAATTCAAAGCCATTCTGAGTTATAGAGGCAATCTTGGGCTCTTGGGCTACATAACACCCTGTCTTAAATAAGCAACAACAACAAAAGAAGGTGCATGCATGGGTGTGCTGATGAGACTTGTAATCCCAGCCTGGGAGGTCAAGCACAGCCAGATCCCAGTGACAGAGCCTGTTTGAAATGACAAAGTGGAAGGCTCCTAAGTACAATATCCTAGGTTGACCTCAAGTGAGTGGGGGTGGGTGTAGGGTGGGGGGCAGCTGTGACAGAATAAGGAAGAAAATATCTTTGATAGTGGTAGAAAGCTAGAAAGATGGCTCAACTATTAATGGCTCACAAGCAAAACACCACGAGATTTAGTAGTAGGGAAGGATTTCTTTTAAAAAACAAGCAAATAGGGGCTGGAGAGATGGTTCAGAGGTTAAGAGCACTAGCTGCTCTTCCAAAGGTCCTGAGTTCAATTCCCAGCAACCACATGGTGGCTCATAACCATCTGTAACGAGATTTGGTGCCCTCTTCTGGCTTGCAGGCATACATGCAGACAGAATATTGTATATATAATAAATAAATGAATCTAAAAAAAATAAAAAAAAAACAAAAACAAATTGGTACTTAGGAGATGGCTCAGGGATTAAGAGTACTTGTTGCTCTTCATGACCAGGGTTCAGATCCCAGCATCCAAATGAGGCAATTCATACTCCCTGTAATCCCAGCACCAAGGAATCTGATACCTTCTACTGGTCTCTTCAGGCACCCACACATTGCATATCCACCCATAAATACACACACACACACACACACACACACACACACCAAAATAGGTGAGAAAACTGTTTTTAAAACTAAGCGCTCCTGCTGGGCAGTGGTGGCACATGCCTTTAATCCCAGCACTTGGGAGGCAGAGGCAGGCGGATTTCTGAGTTCGAGGCCAGCCTGGTCTACAGAGTGAGTTCCAGGACAGCCAGGGCTACACAGAGAAACCCTGTCTCGAAAAACCAAACAAAAAAAAAAAACAAAAATCTAAGCACTACTACTAAAGAACACCAAGGAAAAAAACATAAAAGAACAATGACAGGGGCTGGAAAGATGGCTCATCAATTAAGAGCACTTACTGCACTTCCAGAGGTCCTGAGTTCAATTCCCAGAAACTACATGATGGCTCACAACTATCTGTAATGGGATCTGATTCCTTCTTCTGATGTCTGTAGAAACAGAACATTCATACACTCATTCATACACACACACACCATATACATGCAAATGTATGTGTATACACACACACATACACATTTTTTAAAAGACCAATGATAAAGATATTTGTGTTTAAAAACAAGGTAGCCAGGCATGGTATCCTATGTCTGTAATTCTAGCACTTGTGGGCAAAGAAGAAACCCATAGAACTTGGAACAGAGACAACATTTAATCTTTCTTCAGGGAGAAAATTACAGTATATTAAAACCAACAAATTAGCAACACTAGGCTGCTTGATAGAGAATGCCAAATACAGGTTTGTAGAGATCAAGAGCCCTGCACGGCTAGGGAGGCAGCTCAGTAGTGGGTGGAGCACTAGCAGAGGAGGTGGAGCACTAGCAGAGGCCGTGGGCTGGCTTCTTACCACCCACACCATCCACCTCTAACTCCAGTCAGGAGATCTAACACCGTTCTCTGGCCTCCTAAGACATGTGGTACATACCCACATAAATAAAATAAAAATAAAATTTTTAATCATTCTTTTTTTTTAATGTATAAGGGTGTTTTGCCTGCATGTATTTGTGCACATGTATGCAGTGCTCTTAAGGGCCAAGAAGAGGGCGTCATATCCCCTAAGACTGTAGTTATAAATGGCTGAAAGCTACCATGTAGGAATGGGGAACTTGGGTCCTCTACAAAAGCAACTCTCTAGCCCCAAATAAAATCTTTTAAAAATAAAGTTTTAAAAGAAAAGAATCCTGATGTCCTAATGAAGAATACAGATTTACAGAGCAATTCTAGGAAGCAACTTGACAGTGCTAAATCATATTAAGTATTTATACATTTGTGAATATACAACGATTACAATCCTAATCTGGACACGTATTATATAATCTCAAGAGGCACATAAAGAAGAAAAGTAGTTTATAAGAGAATTATATATCCTAACAATATATTAATATATAATACTTTATACAATTACATACGAATAGTATTAAATCCCCTCGGGCTTAGAGGCAATATAGGAGTCTGTTAAGGGATGGATCATAAAATGTGGCAGCTTGTGAGATAGTTCACACATTTGCTACCAAGCTTGATAACAAGATCACAGAGTTATAGTGGTTATAAATGGTTGTAAGGATCCACATGGGAGAAGGAGGGAACTGACTCTCCAAGTTGTCAACTGATTTTGAGATGTACACCATAGCTTGTGTACATACACACAAGCACACACACACACAGAGAAATAAATGTAATAAAAATCTTAAACTAACAAACTGTTGTAGCTAGAATGCAACTCTAAAAATGGAATGAATAAAGCAATAACCACAAAACCTCATGCCACAGATACAAATGTAAGGTTATTTGTGTGTGTGTGTGTTGTGTTGTGTGTGTTGTGAGGGTGCCCACATATGTATGTGGAGTCCAGAAGAGGTTAAGCATCCTGCTCTAATATGCTCAGTCTCATGTGCTTGAGACAGTGTCTCACTGAACCTAGAGCTCCCACAGGATCACCCCACTGCCACTCTCCAGGACTGAGATCACCAGCATGGATACCTAACCCCCACCTGGTTATTAGGGAACCAAAGCTCAGGTCCACATGATTACTGCAAGAGCCTTTACCTACTAGACTATCTTACCAAATCCCCATATATACAACTTAAAAAAATAGTAATAATTAGAGCCAGGTGGTGATGGTACACACCTTTAGTCCCAGCGCTTGGGAGGCAGAGGCAGGATAATCTCTGAGTTTGAGGCCAGCCTGGTCTACAAAGTTGAGTTCCAGGACAACCAAGGCTACACAGAGAAACCCTTTCTCAAAAAAAAAAAAAAAAAAAAAGTAAGGCTATAGACTCATTACCAATGATAGGAATTAAAATATTGTATTAAGCAACATATCTTCCTATTTTGTTTATTAATTCTATGTGTTTGTATCAATATGTGTGTGGTACATATGTACATGTGTACATGTGGAGGTCATAGAGTGTCCTGCTCTATCACTCTCCACCTAACTCCTCTGAGATGGGTCTCACACTGACCCTGGAGCTAGTCTTAAGCAGCAAGCCTAAGGAATCCTCCATCTTCACCACCCACAGCACACACAGGCTTATGAGAGCACATCCAGCTTTTGATAAGGATGCTGGGATTCAAATCCAGGTCCTCATGCTTGCACAGCAAATGTCCTGATCTAATGAGCCATCTCTCCAGCCCCTAAAGATATTTGATGAATACGTCAAATACCTAAGAATGGATATCTAAAGAGTATTTAAAGGAAGGAAAATGAAGAATGGGGATAGAAAAGAATGAATGAAAATTAGAAAGATAAATATGAGCTGGGATGATAATATGCACCTTATATGAAGGGGGGAGCTATTTCTTTCTCAAGGTAGAACTGGGGATATGAGGTGTAAGAGGAACCAGAGATCCATCACCTAGTGTAAGGATTTCAAGGGTCCAGACACTGTGAAGTATAAACATTTAACTATGTTAACAATGACTGTCCAAACATATTTAATGAAACTTTTTACAATACAGATTATAATTAAAGCTTTCAACTCTTAAACTAGTGATAGTATTATAATTTTTTTTTTAAGGTACAGTCTCACCAGGTTGCTCAACTGGGCCACAAATTTTGATTCTCTGGCCTCAGCCTCCCAAGCAGCTGGGATTACAGGACTCGTCAATTTTTTAATATTTCATTATTTTATTTTATATGTATGAGTGTCTTGCCTGCATGCTATGTATATATATCATGTGTACCAAAAGAGCGCCATCAGATCCCCTCAAAATGGAATTATATATAGTTATGAGGCACCATATGGGTGCTTGGAATTGAACCCAGGTCCTCTGCAAGAATAGCATATGCTCTAAATTAGACATCCCTCCAGCCTTCTCCATCCTGATATTTAAATAACATACTAAAATATTCACAGCCAGGCAGGCAATGTGACAAGATCTTATCTCTTTAGTATAAAACAAATAAAAATGTTAATATACATACATCTATATACACACAGACACACATACTTTTTGTTTTTGTTTTTGTTTTTTTTTGAGGCAGAATCTCACTATGTAGCTCTAGCTAACCTTGAACTCAATCTGTAGCCTAGGCTGGCTTCAAACACCTGATTCTCAGGCTCAACTTATTGGGTACTGAATGCAGGCATGTATCACCACATCTGGCTCAGCCCAACAGTATTTTCTGTTGCTGGTGGTTTTTGTTTTATTTGAGATAGACTCTTACTTTCTAAGTCAGACTGGCTTTGAAACTAGAGGCAATCTGGCCTCTGCCTTCTAAGTGCAAGGATTAGAGGAATGAGCCACCATAGCCATCTCTGAAAGGTTTCTTGATGTTGTTAATTTAGACCTCACATCACCAATTACCTGAGAAAGGAAGAAATCTCAATTTTAAAGTGTCAGAGCTTGAAACTTAATGTTTCACTCACATCATGTTTCCTCCACAAAGTACTTACCATGTTCTTCAAGATATGCCTGGAGCCTATTGATAAGATCTTGTTTTATTCCCTTGGTCTCTAAACCACGAGCAAGACATTCTTGCTTTAGTTCAGCAAGCTGAGAAAACAAACAAACAAACAAACAAACAACTTTTTTAATATCTATGAATAAAAAAGAGTGATTCTCACAAAAGAGAAGATGGAGGTAACGATGATGATGGTCAATTCACAAATTCCAAGTGCTATCCCTGACCAAGGCCACAGGACTTTCTAAGATACATTGAAAAACATCACACTTAAGTAAAACTATAATCTATTTGTGCAATTATTTTTTTAATAACTAATGGGGAAGTTTTAAAAGATTACACTGTCAACAACATAAGAAAGGGAGAAAAATCAATCTTCAGTCAGAAACACAGTGTCCTAAAGACAAATTCTTCGAGCTCAGTTTCTGTGCTGAAAGCTTGGTCCTCAGTGTAATGGCTCTGGAACTATTAAAAATGTAGAGGAGTCTGACACAGTGGCATAGAGTATTAATCCAGTTGGGAGGTGGAGGCAGAAGGATCAAAGATTCAAGGCCAACAGAAAAACCATTCCTACCCCCACCCTCAAAAAAAAAAAAAAAATGGAGCTTACTGGGTAATATTTAGGTCATCAAAGGAGGCCTTATTTTAGAAAGAAATTAATTTAGGTTAATTCTCCAAACATCAGGTCTATATAAAAGAGTAGCAGTGGCCAGGTATGCGCCTGCAATCCCAGCACTTGGGAAGTGGAGGTAAGACAACCAGGTGTTCAACACCAACACAGTCAGTCTAGACTCATCCATGAGACCCTCACCTAAGCTCTTACTAACCTCCAGCTTTTGTTTCTACCATGGAATCTCCCTCAAAATTGCTGCCACCATTATATCACCTCTTACAGAGCAACACTATGCGGGACTTTCCATTTCCAAATTTGGGAAATAAATAAATCTCTTGATAATATAATCTCTTTTACACCTCAGGTGTTTTGTCATAATGGTAGAAAATGGACTAATTTTCCATTAAACACCTATTATCCCAAATGTGTTATTACAATATAACACACACATATCTATAAATCTAATAATTGATTATATATTGTCTGGCTTAATGTCAACAATGAACACTTCTATCTACATCACCAAACAAAGATATGCAACACCCTCCCACAGACTGGTGTTTAATTTTTTTATTTTGCTGTTACTGTGCTGTATATTGAATTCAGAACCTTAAACAGGCTGGGCAAGTTCTCTTTCTCTAGAGCTATATATACCCCAGCCCTAATGAAATTCTTCAATCACAAAGCAGCTTGAGTTCCTGCACCAGATTTACACAAAATTGGACCATATTAACTCCTTGTCATGCAAGAGCAAGAGGTTTATGAAGCCCCATCCCTCCTTGAGGATTTCTCAACAGTTAATGGTCAATGGGGGGAAGGGAGATATTTTCTTCAGTAAGTACCCATAAAGAAAGCCTCCCTGGTGCTCTTATAGACAACCCTACCCTAATGAAACTCTTGGGTCACATTAAGTAGAAGGTGGACTTGTTGGGAAGAGGAAGAAGATTAATAGGAATCAGAGGGGAGCAAGAGAGGATGGGGGTATCTAAATACCATCAAAATTTACTATGTACATGTATAAAAGATCCCATAAGAAACATTTTATGTACAATTAATATATGCTAATAAAAACATTTAAAAATATTAACATATGAAAGAAGCCAGGTGGCAAAAAGATTGGAAATCCTACCTCATCAGGATTACTTGTAAGGGACAGAGCACACCTGAGAAAAGCACATGATATACAATGTAAGAGCAGGTGACTCCTATGTAAGTGACTTATAAGGGGGTCATAACACTGGGGACCCAGGGCTTTTGAGCTATGTACTTATCCCAGTTCTCTAACCCATCCCATTCTCGGGAGTGCCTTCCTTTTACTTAACAATCTGTCTCCATTTCTTTTGGAGACACGCTTTTTTTAAAATCAGTAAAAATGCATACTTACCAATCTTACTGGCTATCGAAGGGCTAGTGATAGGTAACTGACAGAACTAAAGAAGACACCCACATCAGGAGTATCAGACCGACTGTAACTCCAGCTACAGGGAACTTAACAACCTCTGCTTTCCTCCTTGGCTCTCTTTGAGCATCTGCATCCATATGCACATGCCCAAACACAAGACATACAATTTTAAAAAGATGTTTACTGCCTAACAAAGGCAAACACTCTAATATATGGGGGGAGGGACAAGCCCAGGAGCCTGACCACCACACACACACACACACACACACACACACACAAATACAGGCAACTAAGGAATGCTGAGAGTGGGAGAAACAGTCTTCCCCAGAGAGGAGCATAAAACTCATTATCAATACCAAATGGCCAGCCCTAAAAACATACATACAAGTAACATCATACAGACTGAGCACGTTGTACTACTGTATTTAGGAATGTGTGCAGAGAGAGACATATGTATGTAACAATAATTGGTGAAAAAAGAAAGCAATGAATTTGAAAGGGGGTACATAGAAGAGTCTGGAAGAAGGTATGGGAGTAGGTAAATGGTGTAGCTATATTAGAATCTGAAAAAAATAAAAGAAATATTTTTAAATTAAAAAAAGACAGATCAGTGGGGCAGTGGTGTCGCACACCTTTAATCCCAGCACTTGGGAGGCAGAGGCAGGTGGATTTCTGAGTTCAAGGACAGCCTGGTCTACAGAGTGAGTTCCAGGACAGCCAGGGCTATACAGAGAAACCCTGTCTGGAAAAACCAAAAAAAAAAAGAAAGAAAGAAAAAAGAAAAAAAAGGAGAAAAACAAAACAAACAAACAAACAACAAACAAAAAAAAAAAAAAAACAAGACAGATCAGTAGAAGTGAGTACTTGCTATATATGAGGTCCTGGAATTGATCTGCAGCACCACATACATAAGTAGATAGAGTGAGTCAAAGTGCTGGCACATGCCTATAATCCCTTAGGACTCAGGAGATGGAAGCTGAAGGATCAGAAAAGGTCAAGGTTAGCTAGGTACATATGTGAAATCTCCTATATAAGATTCAAATCTTCAATCATACAAAAACTAGATGAAAGCTGGGTAGATGATTCAACAAGACACTTGCTGCCAAGCCTGATTAAGTGAGCTCCACCCCTGAGAACCACATGGCAAAGGTTGTCCTGACGGCCACATGTACTCTATATTGCCATGAACACATTTTTTTTTCATAAATAAATGAAGATTTGGCTCAACAGTTCATTTCTAGACAGAGAGATGGTTCAGAAATTAAGAGTTTGCTGTTCTTCCAGAGGACCTAAATTTGGTTCCCAATACCCACGTCTGGCAGTTCACAACTGCCTATATCTCCAGATCCATGGACTCTAAAACCCTCTTCTGGTCTCCACAGGCACCTGCACACATAAGGCATACATTCATACAAACATACACATATGCACATAAATAAAAATAAAAGCAGTCAGGTGTGATGGCACAGGTCTTTAATCTCAGCACTGAGGAGACAAAAGCAAATGGATCTCTGTGAGCTCGAGGCCAGCATGGTCTACAGAGTTCCAGGCAAGCCAGGATGACAGTGAGACCCTGTCTCAATAGCCAAAACCAAACAAAAACATTGTTAGGGCTGGTGAAGTGGCTCAGCAGTAAAAAAAAAAAGACTCACTGCTCTTACAGAGGATTGAAGTTCAATTCTCAGCATCCACATGACACTCAACCATTTATAACTCCAGTTCCAAGGTATCCATGTCCCTCTTCTGGCCCCCAAGGGCATGTACATGTACATACATGCAGGCAAACCACTCATACACATGAAAATAAATAGTAAGAGCAAGCAAAAAGATAAGGACCTTAGGGTTTTATGCAAAGAAGTTACTACCAAAATAAGTGCCTATTATACATAGCTGAAATTATAGATCTTTGATAAACTATGTAACAGCTTTAGTAGGATGGACACATACTCTTTAAAGTACTTGTGTTTGTGTTCATGTTCATATGTAGAATGGTATACACACACATAACACATTTGGCACTGTACTGTATACTCCAGGCTTATTGGCCTGAGACCTTACAGGTGATTCCAGCCTCTGCCTCCCTTCTCATCATAGGAGTACTAGGATTGCAGACATACCACTGTGTCAGCCTTTCCATTGGTTTTAAGGATCTGAACTGAGGTCAGGCTAGTGTGGCAAGCACGTTTACCCAATGAGTCATCCATCTAGCCCTTTTTTTTAGACAAAATGTAATGTAGCTCAGGCTGCCCCTTAACTTGTTATGTTCTTAAAGATGACTTTGAGCTTTTAAGCATCTTTCCTCTACCTCTCCAGTACTGAGTATTATAGGTGTACACCATTATAACAGGTTTTATACAGTATTTGAAATTGAATCTAGAACTTTTCATGATAGGCAAGTACTCTAGAAACTAAGCTACATTCTCAGCTCTTGTGATAGCTATATATTCTTATTCTTAAAGCACAACATGTCATTAATCTATCGTGACTAAATGAGAAAAACACTCTAGAAATCCTATATGCCGATCAGAACACAAATATGTCTGGTCTGAAAGATGATCTTTCTGGTTTTAAAGTAAAGATCTAAGACCAAAGTGACAAAGCTAGAAAGCAAATGTTTACAGAAGGGAGAACTTTACAACTAGAAGATATGCTCTGTGTTCCTGCAGTTCTTCCGACAGGGTAGCATTTGGAAATAGGGATAGCAGTTTGATGGATTTTGTTTGTTTTGTTTTTTCTTGTCAATATACAATGATTGGATATTGTATATTTAGTGGGTAGGATGAGCAGGCAAGCAGGAAGGGTATGTAGGGAGCTTTTTAACAGAATGAATCAAAAGCATGCTTTACTGAGAAACATTGAAAAGAAACAAGTAAGGCTCCTACCTACACAGAATGATTGCTGTGACTTCAGAATGTAGCAGGTAAGAAGATGGCCTCTAGACCGTCAAGGTAGTACACAGATATAACCCCCAGCACTCAAGAGGCTGAGATAAGAGTACAGAGTTTGAGGCTAGCCTGGATTACATAGCAAGACTATCTTCTAACAACCAAGAAAGCTGGAGAGATGACTCAAGAGGGTAAATCATCTGCTGGGCAAACATGCTGACCAGAGTTCCAACCCCACAGCACATACATAAATCCCTGGCGGGCATGGCAGCCTTTCTGTAATTCCAGTGTGGAGAGGCAGACGCAGGGATCCCCAGAGTAAGCTGGTCAGCCTGATGATTTAAGTACCCAAGTAACTATGTAGTGGAAGAAGAGTCTTACAGTTTTCTTTTGACCTCCAAATGCATGCCATGGCACACACACTGAAATAATGTATTTTTTTTTTAATTTTTTTTTAAGAGAACATAAAGGCTGAGACAGGGGAATCTCTGAGTTTGAGGCCAGCCTGGTCTACAGAGTGAATTCCAGGAGAACCAGGGCTACACAGAGAAACCCTGTCTCAAAAAACCAAGAAAGAAAAAATGTGAGGGCTCAAGAGATGGTTCAGTGGTTAGGAGCACTAGTGGCTCTTCCAGAGACCCAAGCTGGATTCCCAGCCTCACATAGCTTACAACAGTTTGTAACTCTGGTTCCAATACCTTCTTCTGGGTGAGCTGGTAAAAAGTACTCGCCATGCTGGCCTGACAACCTGACCCCAGTGTGAAAGAAAAGAACCAGGTCCCAAAAGTTGTCCTTTGATGTCCATATATATGCCACAACACACGCAAACTCACATTCACACACATACACACAATAAATTTACATTGAAACTTTTAAAGAAAATTAAATGAAATTTGGATACAAATTGCTTGGATTGACAAGTCACTTATTATAAGAACTAGAACAAATTAATCAATTACTGGATCTGGGCTTCCATTTTTCTTCTGAAATGAGGATATAGAGGTATTTTACTTTACAGAGTTAGTATGAGAATTAAATCAGCTAATATGTATAAATAGTATCAACTGGTGCTTGCCCCATAGCAAATATGATAGCAAATAAAGGAAAAAGTCATTTTGAAGAAATAACTTAAGCGTGGTGGCTGGAGGGTAAGATAGCGCAGAAGAAGGAGACCAGCAGAGAGCATCAAAGGCCTCTGAACCAGGACGGCTTCCACGATACACACTGAACTGGGCAAGTCTCTCCTCTGGAACCCATCAGTACCCAAAGAATACAGACTGATCAGAGCAGGCTCCTACCTGTGCTATAGCTACAAAAAACAAAACTGCTGAAGGCTAGAGAGGTGACTGAGTAGTTAATTTAACTCCAGCTTCCTACTGAACAGGTTACACCTCATGTAATCCTAACACCTTAGAGGTGGTGGAGGCA
This sequence comes from Mastomys natalensis, assembly GCA_021653895.1. NCBI lineage: Eukaryota > Metazoa > Chordata > Mammalia > Rodentia > Muridae > Mastomys > Mastomys natalensis. Next base: position 492,688 of record JAJTUV010001656.1, on the reverse strand, counting down.
GGGGGATGGGCTGTTACACAGAAAGAGGGGGGAGGAGAGAGGGAGGGAGGGAGGGAGGGAGAAGGAGAAAGAGAAGGAGAGAGAGAGACAGAGAAAGGATGCTTATACAACTTAAGAAGACTTTTATTTGTCCAAGTTAGGGATCACCGTGAGTCTAAGGTTAGTCTGAGCTAGAGTGAAGCCCTATCTTAACCTAAGAAAAAGGGAAGAGAGTTTAAAGATAGCTTAGCAGGGCCTGCCCACATAAAATCAGATGAGTTGGCATGTAATCCTAGCACTCCTACAGTGAGATGTGAGGCAGACACAGAAGAATCCTTAGAAGCTGGGAGGCCAACTCACCTCAAATAGGCAGCATGGAACAAGAGATCCTGTCTCAAACAAGGTGGCAGACAAGAATGGACACTAGAGGCTGTCCTCTGACTTCCACAGATTACATGCGTTTATACAAAAGAACACACAAAGATTAAAAAACAGTAACAGAAACCTCACCCTCTCATCACCATTCTAATTTATTTTTATAGCCAGTTTCACTAACTTTCAAAACCATTAGCAATATTTACATACTTCCTGTTTCAATAACACAAATATTTTATAATAGCATTCGCTACACTATAACATGATTATAGATCTTGCTGGTTCTCTCCACTATACTGCCACAGATTTTTCAGACATTTGCACTTGATATGGACTTTTATATCAATGCAAATGTTTTTGTCCTTCCTACTTCAAAATTTACTCCTTTCCTTTGAACTAAAGTCCCCAATTTCTCTTTATAAAAACATAAAGAGTTTGTTTTTTGATGTTTTGAGACAGGATCTTTCCATGTTACCCTGGCTGTCCTGGAAGTCACTATGTAAACCAAAATAGCCTGAAATTCACAGAAATTCACCTGCTTCTGTCTCTGGAATGCTGGGACTAGAGACATGCACTACTATGCCCAGCTTGAAAAGAGGTTGTTAATTAGTTTTTTGTTGTTTTTGGTTTTTTGAGACAGGGTTTCTCTGTATCACTTAGGCCATCCCAAAACTTGCTCTGTAAAACAGGCTGGCCTTAAACTCACAATCACTTGCCTCTGCCTCTTCAGTGCTGGGATTAAAGGCGTGTGCCACCATCCAATCTGGGAAGTTTTTAGGTTTTTTTAAGGCATTAAAAACCCAAAATTGGCCAGGAGAAGTGGCACTTGCCTTTAAACGGAGCACTGGGAGACAGAGACAGACAGTGAATTCTAAGCCAGCCTTAGTTAGAGTTCAAGGCCAGGAAGAGCTATGTAGAAAGTCCCTGTCTCAAAGATAAATGAAATAATCAATCCAAAAAGTCAGATTATTCAATCAAGGTCAACACTAGAGCCTAACACTGTCTTCAAAGCCAGAATTTATATGGGTTCTTAACCAGAGGTCTATGGACTCCTCAGGGCTACAAGGTAATTTTGTGGAGCCCATTAAATTGCATGCAAAGTATTGTACATGCCTTTTTCTGGGGAGAGGGTCCATACCTTTCATCAGAGTTTCAAAGATATCTGTGACCTCCAAAAGTTTAAGAAGTGCTCTAGAGAAAAAAGCAAAAACAAGCAAATGTGATTAAAGAGTAAGTCCTGCTTATACCCTCAGGAGTGCCTCGGGTTAAGACTATATACCTGAAATCAGGTCAGAAAACATTAGGTAGGTGAGGTAGTCAATCAAATGCAAACTTATGAAGTAACAAATACTAGTATGGTGAAAAGGGAACTCCATAAAGGAAAGTCATGGGATAACTAGTGACTTACTCCAGGATTTCAAAAGGGGAAACAAACGAGAATACCGAATAACCCACTCACTTTTAATCTTTCACCTAAAAATGAATTTTCTCTGTATGTTTTGTAATATGTGTAACAGTACAGAACTATATAACTTACAAAGATAAAAAATGGAGGGGGTTGCTCAATTTTTCCTTACTTGTTCAAGTAATCATTAGAAAACTTATGATATCCATTATAGCTACATCAAATTAACAGTCACTAGAATAACATAAAAATCCAGTAATGAAATTTGAGAGTCCAACACTTAAGAAACACATTTGCTTTCAAACAATAATGTCACTTTAACAGACTAAATTATAGGGGCTTTTTCTAAGCACCTTTATTTACAAATTTTAAAGGAAGACAAAATGCAGCAATTTTTAAGGTTTTTTTTTTTTTCAAGATTAAAAAAGTTTTCTTCGTGTGTGTGGTGTGTGTGTGTGTGTGTGTGTGTGTGACAGAAGCAGGTGCCTGAAGACACCTCAAGAGAAAATCAGGTCCCCTGAAGCAGGTGTGTTCAGGTGGTTGTGAGCCATTTGACTTTGGTGCTGGAAACCAAACTCCTCTGGAAGAAAGAGTCCTAACCACTAAGCCATTTCGCCAGGCCCAATTATTAACTTTTAAGAAAAAAAAAAAAAAAAAAGTTTTCATGGATGGAGAGATGGCTCAACAGTTAAGACCACAGACTGTTCTTTCAAAGGACCCAGGTTCAATTTCCAGCACATACATGGAGACTAAAAACTATCTGTAATTCTGCAGGTACACAGACATACATACAAAATACCCATACACATAAAATAAAAAAATCTTTTTAAAACTCATCACAATCCAATAGTTAAAAACAACTATTTAAAAAAAAAAAAAATGGGCATGACAGTGAATGCCTCTAATCCTGACACTTGGGAGGCAGAAAGGTAGGATCTCTGTGAGTTCCAGGCCAGCTAGAGCTACAGAGTGAGATCCTGCCTCAGTAAAGAAAGAACAGTTCTCAGTTTTTATTAATTACGTTTGATTTGTACGAGATTCCCAGAATAAGGTGACCAAAACAACTAACAGTAAAGCTACTTGTGAAACACAATAATCAACATAGTTTCTTAATTCTTCTTAAAAGGAATTATTGTCCTTACAGAATAATAATTGAAGGGCAAGTCTACATACAAAAGTACTTTAGGCTGGGCGGTGGTGGCGCACGCCTTTAATCCCAGCACTTGGGAGGCAGAGGCAGGCGGATTTCTGAGTTCGAGGCCAGCCTGGTCTACCGAGTGAGTTCCAGGACAGCCATGGCTACACAGAGAAACCCTGACTCGAAAAACCAAAAAAAAAAAAAAGTACTTTAGGTTACCAAAACGTACAATTCAATGGGTCCTGTGGTTCAGAATGTCACCAAGAAGTGACACCAAGGCGTCCTGGAGAGATGGCTCAGTGGTGAAGAGCATTTACTGCTCTTCAGGACCCAAATTATTCTACGCCCAGCACCCACATCAGGCTGCTCACAATTGCCTTTAACTTCCAGCTCCAGGGATCCAACACCCTCTTCTAATCCCCAAGAGCATGCACCATACACTCACACAGACACACGTAAAAAACAAAATTAGATCGGGCGGGGGGGGGGGGGAGAGGGAACCAAGAGAGCTGGGATCCTTCCCAAAGATAAACAGGACAAGCAAAATCCTAAGATTTTCAAACACACTTCAGATACCTCCAATACTACAGTTATCTACCCTACACGTTCTCTCTTATGGTAGGACAGTCAGGAGAGGGCAGAACGCCGAGATCCTCCTGAGAAAACTCGAAAAACTTTTAGGGCTAATGTATTCGCCATTTTACAACCTCTTGGAGATGCCTCTACCCCAGGTTTCCACTGAGAAATCTATCTTAAGGCTTCTCCTCTCCTCGGTTTCAAAATTCGAGTGCGGGGTCTTAATCCCACCTTGCTAAAAGAGAACTGGAAGCACTTTCTGGGTTATGTTTGGGACATATTCAGGTTAACATGCAACAATGCCACTATATGCTAAGGAAGTTCAGCTTTGGGACAAGAGGAGTGACTACATCAATCCGGGGGGGGAAACATAATTTTGGGTCAGCATGGGACACGGGGGAAGGACCACTGACGTAATGCAGATTAAATGGAAAAAAAAAAAAAAGAGTATAAAAGATAGGAGGCGCTTCATAGACGAGTAGGGAAGGGTGACAGATAATAAAACAATGAGAAGAACAAGTAACAGCAGGTAAACACCAGGTTAAAAAAAAAAAAAGCAATAAAATACTAAGTAGAAACGGAGTTTAAGATAGGCCTAAGGAAGGAGGCACAAAACTACAACTGGAGCCAGGAAAGAAGTGTAAGCAAGCACCTGACAGGAAAACACGTGGAACAAGGCGGCGCAGGGCCCGTGTAGAATTTAGGCTTCAGAAAACCCCACCTCAGCCTTCCCCACGTAACGGTACCTTCAGCTTGTGGAGCTCCACCGTCTCGGTCCGCCATCTTGCTGCGCCTTACTCCACCAGACCCCTCTGCTGCCCCCGCCTCAGGAGCGTAGGCCCATCCAACCAATCGCTGTCACTCTTGCTCCCACCTCACACCAACGGCTCTTCCCATTGGTCAGCGACGGCGTCGCTCTCACGCCTCTTGGCCACTTTCCACCGCTCTCTGAAAAGGTGGGCCCAGGGAAGGGCGGGGTTTGCATTGCCTAACGATGGAAAAGGCGACCAATTGTACGTTCCCATTGCGTAATCAACCAATGATTGGGGACAGCGCGGATTCTGTTCCACCAATAGGGAGAGCGCAGACAGGGCGAAAGTCGGCCACTTCCTGGAGACCACAGGTGTAAGAGCCAGCGCTGAGCTCCAAGCCGGACGGGCTCCCGAAGCTGACAGGTATGGGCTGCCGGAAACTTGAAAAGGTTTCGGAGAGAAATTGGTGGGAGTATTGGGAAGGGCGGCGAAACGACAACCTTAAAATTCGAGAGGTCACGTGAAGGAAGCCTTAAAGTGACATGCAAAACTGGGACTCTGGGAGGAGCTTGGGCGGACTCTACTTAATTTGGAGAGTTTGGGGACAGGCAAGAACAGGTTTTAAAAAAAAAGAAAAGAAAACTAGGCATTAGAGTTAGCAGAAGTTTAAAAGCTAAAACCGCCTCTAGAAGGGGAGGACTCCATTTCTTGAGGGACTGAGGTCAGACCCCTTCCTAGATTAATGTTGGGTAAGTTCTTGAGCGCCCCACGTTCAGCGAAGGGATGAAACTGCTTGGCTGCTGACAATGCCGAGCGGGTGAGAGACAGGATGGACAAGCCCCAGGAAAAAAGATGGGGACTAGAGGTAGCTTTACTCTCGATGCCTTCTTTATTGGTCCCTTGGTTAACTGAATAGCTTTCTTGTGGGATTCTGGGTGTGTGTGACCTCTTTATAATTCATTAACTTCTTCAAGAAAGTAAATTAAAATACTCCCGATTCCCCCGGTCTTTCAAGTAAGTGTCACAGTCTAAGCTTACTGCTTCATGTTTAGTTGAAATGTAAAGATCTGAGTTAAAATTACAATATTTCTATAATAGTGAGGACCTTTTTTAAAAAACTCACTTGTGTGAGTACACAGGCTAACAACTGCAGGTATGGAAGTCAGAGGACAGTTTGCAGGAGTTGGTTCTCTCCTTCCACTGTTGGGTCCTGGGGATCCAACTCAGTCTTTAGGCATGGTGGCAAATACCTTTTCCAGCTTAGCCATTTCAAAGACCCTCTTGCCTTTTTGTTTGTTTTGAGAAATGATCTCACGTTAGCCAAGGATAGGCTCAAACAGTCCCCATGCCTCAACCTCCCAAGTGCAGGGATTACAGGCATGAGCCACCACACCCAGCTGCTTCAGCGTCTTCTCAAGTTTTAACAAAGTCTTCAGCTTTTCCTTTTTTTTGCATGATAGGGAAATCCTTTCATTCATAAGACTTCAGGGAATTTTGGCTTTTCAGGAGACAACTGGGGAACAAGCTCAATCAGGGGTAATGAGGAAACTGAATTGGACTCCTGCCTGATCCCTCACTGTGGTAGGATGAATGTGGGGGTGGCACACAGCGAAGTAAACCCCAACACTCGAGTGATGAATAGTCGGGGCATCTGGCTGGCCTACATCATCTTGGTAGGACTGCTGCATGTGGTTCTCCTCAGCATCCCTTTCTTCAGCATTCCTGTTGTCTGGACCCTGACCAACGTCATCCATAACTTGGTGAGCACTAAACCACACCCTGTACCCAACCCAGGTCTATCACAACCAAAACAAAATAAAGTCACCAACTGTTTGGGAATTTATGTCTTCCTTTGGGGAATCTTAGCATAATTCTTGACCCAAAGGACTACTTTCTACCCCTTATATTGTCCCTTTCCCTCTTCCCAGGCAATGTATATCTTCCTACATACAGTCAAAGGGACACCCTTTGAGACCCCTGACCAAGGAAAGGCTCGGCTTTTGACACATTGGGAACAGATGGACTATGGACTACAGTTTACCTCCTCACGAAAGTTCCTAAGCATCTCTCCTATTGTCCTGTGAGTCTGGGGGTGGAGGAGATGCTGGGTCAGAAATGGCTCTACTAACCAGGGAAAAGGTACTTGGGGTTGGGGAAATGGTTTAGTTAGTCAAGTGTTTACCACACAGGATAAGGACTTGAGTTCAATCTCTAGCCCATATGTAAAAGCCAGATGTGGCCACGTACAACTATGGGTTCCTATAATCCCAGCACTGAAGAGTTGGAAGCAGGAAGATCCCTAGGGCTTACTAGCCAGCTAGTTTAGCCAAATTGCTGCACTTCAGAGTCAGAAATTGACCCTGTCTCAAAAACAAAAAAAACCCTCTGGTCTCCATGTGTACTCACACTTGAACATGTACCTGTTTTTACACAGACACAAGTATACTAGTCCTACGCCTACAGAGAGCATTATAAAGTACAAGACAGTAGTCAAGCATTCCTTACTAGTTCCATGGTATTAAGGAAAGGAGAAGGGACTGAAAATAACCAAACCCCTAACTAAAGCCAAGTGATTTTACAGTCCTAAAAGAAGCAAGAAGGTAAAAGCAGACTGTATGTTAATAGTTAAAAAGTAAAACTGACATGGAGAAAGGAAGCAAAAAGGGCTCTAAAAGTCATATAGGTTGAAACAGCTTTGGCTGTCATTTGCAATTTATCATTAACCACTAACAAACTGAATTATAATTTCTAGTTAAAGATGCCTTCTGATTATATCATGAACCTCATAGTAAATACCATTGATTAGCTGGAATTGTTTTGGACTACACGCAATAAAACTAGTAATTCACTGGTAAGGCATGAATGTGGATATGGGAGGCCGACCCAGTCATCCTGTTTTTTTCTCCCTAGCTACCTCCTGGCCAGCTTCTACACCAAGTACGATGCTGCTCATTTTCTCATCAACACTGCCTCACTGCTCAGCGTGCTGCTGCCTAAGCTGCCCCAGTTCCATGGGGTTCGTCTCTTTGGAATCAACAAATACTGAAAGATGGGTTGATAGTTCTGCAGGCGTTGAGGGAAGGCACTGGAACTAATATATAATGTTTTCCCTTCTCTACACTATCTTCTGTATCTTGGAAACCTGAGAGATAAGATAAACCTTTCTAAACTCCAAGAAGGAAGAAATTGGAAAATGGGGCTCCTGGGCCCAGCCTTAATTGGGTCAGGATTCTCTGAATCAGGAAAGGTGGATGAGGTTAAGGGCCCTACCACTCACTCTCCTCTATCTAGCAAGAAGCCATCGATGTTTGGGCAGCTTTTCTGGTGATTATGTTTTTCCATATCTTCTAAACCTACCAACTTCAAGTTCTGTTTTGCTGTATATTTTTCTTAAAATAAAGTCTTTCAGTTATGGCTGAAATTTGATAAGCAAGGACAGAAAGATATCCTCATAATGCTGGGAGAAAATACAAAATGCTGACTTACTATAAAAAACTTTTAAGCAAAATTTTATCACTACTACTTTGGTCCAATAGGGGGTACCTTTCACTCACAGCTAACAGCAAAGAAAGAATCCTCAAATAAGAAAAAAAGAGCTCGCAAGTGAGGTGTGGAGGCACACGTCTATAATCCTAGCCCTCAGGAGGCAGAGGCAGAAGAATCCCTGCAAGCTGGAGGCCAGCCGGGTCTATACAGTAAGATCCTATCTCCAAAAGAAAACAGAAAAGGACTCCCAGCTACATGGGTAAAGAAGAGAAGGAAGATGTAAGTTGCCAGTTATGTATTTATAGAAAGATAATCCCCTGGCTTTAAATAGATATGTACATACAAATATGAACAAACTTAAAAAAATACAAACCCTTGGCTAACAAGGGGGCCTCTGGGAACCCCTCTATCCTTCCCCCTCACCCAAGGACACAGGGCATAAATTTGCTTTTTAAAAATTAATTTTGGCCATCCTTGCAACAACAAGCCTGAAGTTAGGTGGCTTACCCATAAAGTGAAAGTCAGAGGGAAAAATCAGTTTCCACTCTTGAGTTCTGTATCTCCAAAATTAGGGCTACATGCTTTTTCTTTTAGCTAGAATATCAGGGTAAAGGGGGGGACCCTGAAATGGGTTAAGAAATAAGATACACTCATTTAAAAGGGGTTGTGTTTCATCTGCTCTAAGAGCAAATGATAAGATAAAGGCATACAGACCCCAGAGAAATCCCCAGTTCCCACACCTCAGAAACACATTGTCTGGACTAGGTCCAGACCCTAAGTTCTTTGCTCCAGCCACCTCCTATTTCTTTGGTATTGTCAGAAAACAAGATTCAGTTCCTGGGCGTTGGGGAAGAGGGAGAAGAGGTCATGGGCTTCCTCTAAGTACTGAGTGAACAATTTAAAATGTTTCCCTTTTTAAAGTATTTTAAAATAAATCAAATTCCATCCTGTGCTGTACACAGCCCTTTTGACTCCCTGACATTGATTTGAGGAAGGAAGAGAAGGGGTGTCATCGTTGGAAGGGCCGCCTCACTTTCTTCCGCCGTTTAGGTTTGGCTTCTCCCTTGGGTACTGAACTGTTGGGCCTGGAGGTCGAAGTGGTCCCAGGGCCAGGGTGAGGTGCAGCAAAGAAGTTCCCATTGGACATCGGCCCTGGAGGTACTTGAAAGATCCGGCTCAAAAAATCTTGAAGGTCAGCAGGAGGGGACTCTGGAGAAGCCCTGAGGGAGAAAAGACATAATGAGGCAAGAAACATTACAATCAGCTACCAAAATTAACCACACACAGGGTCAGTTCCCAAACTTCCTAGAAAGCAAGGCATCTGAAACCATACAACTGACAACCATACAACTGGTAAGTGAGAGAAGTATCACCTACCTCTGCCGGCCACTGGCCCCGGTACCCGAGAACCAAATGAGATGTGGTAAGGAACTCTGTGGGTATCTGGGGAGATGCCCACACGCTGGCATCCAGCCCACTCTGCAAACAGAGATAATTACCCAAAACATTCATTCATAGCAAATGAGATGAAGAAATAAGATCTTGTATTTAGCAGTCAGAAGTGTACCTGTGATGTCATACACCTTTCCATCCATCAGTGCAAAGTAGGTGATCTTGAGGCCCAACATGCTTGACTCTGCCCAGAAGTCTCCTTCCTCAGCAGGATGCAGCCTGTTACACTCAGCACAGTATCTGGCACTCTTGGGTTCCCGGTCCATTTCAAACCTCCTGCAACCCAACACAATAACTCCTTAATACTTTTCAAATGTTCATTACTGTCAAAGATGCCCCAGACATTAAAGTTATCTTTATTTAGCTATAATACCTGCCTCTCTAGCCTCTGCCATCAACTCTCTTATTTTGAGGTCTTGGTGGTAGCCCGGGCTACACTTACACATGTAATGCTTCTACCTCAAACTCCCAAGTGTTGCTGTTACAAAGTTATGTTTCCACACTCTGCTTTCACATTTCTATATTTAAGATATTTTTTCTTTTATGTTTTTATTAGCATATAACAATTATAGACAAAACCAGCTCTGATTATATTTTCATACGTAACCCAGTATATCTTGATCCTATGCACCACCTATAACTTTCCTCTTTTTCTCCCTCCCATTCCCATTACACCTTAAAACTATTGTTCTGTTTTCATGTCCTGTCCTTTGTTGGGAGGTAGGGAGTGACCTAATCAGTTTTATTAATGTTGCTTACGGGGGCATGGGCACCTTACCTTATCAGTGGCTATATAATATAAGAAATTTTCTCTAGCCGGGCGGTGGTGGCGCACGCCTTTAATCCCAGCACTTGGGAGGCAGAGGCAGGCGGATTTCTTAGTTCGAGGCCAGCCTGGTCTACAGAGTGAGTTCCAGGACAGCCAGGGCTATATAGAGAAACCCTGTCTCAAAAAACCAAAAAATAAATAAATAAATAAATAAATAAATAAATAAATAAATAAATTTTTCTCGCCGGGCGGTGGTGGCACATGCCTGTAGTCCCAGCACTCGGGAGGCAGAGGCAGGCGGATTTCTGAGTTCAAGGCCAGCCTGGTCTACAGAGTGAGTTCCAGGACAGCCAGAGCTACACAGAGAAACCCTGTCTCGAAAAACCAAAAAAAAGAAAAAGAAAAAAGAAATTTTCTCTCTTCCAACAACCATTAACTATCAATCCTCAAAAAGGTAAGGCTTTGTAAACCCTTTCTTTTTTTTCTTACTGCTTAGTATATAAACACACACACACCAAAAAGCCACACCTATGTTAAAGATTTTACAAAGGTGACTGATTAGAACTAATACTGACGAAATCTGAACATCAGAGGTCTATAGGAAAATTGTCTTGGCCTATCTTCACACCTTCGACAGCCATCACTGCCCACGTGAGTCTCACCTCACAGCCTTGTGAGTGTTAAGCAAGCCCTTCTGGAATGTACTAATACACACTAGCTTCCACCAACTCAAAAGCTCAGAATGTCATCTCATTACATGTGAGGCCTACCTGACATTCCCACCAGTGCAGGTAAAAAGTATCTTGAGGGGTTGGAAAGATAGTTTAGAGGTTAAAAGCACTGTTGCTCTTGCCAAGGACCCAGGTCTAGTTTCCAGCACTGACATGGGGCTCACAACCATCTGTAACTCCTGTAGCAGGAGGTCCCCCTTTTCTGACCTCTGCAATCACCAGACACACACGGGACGTATATGTACATGCAGTCAAAACATCAATACACACCTAAATCTTTTTAAAAAATGATAAATGCTTGTTTTATAAATTTTGTTCTATAACTATAAAAATCTGGGCTAGTGAGATGGCTCAGTGGAAAAGGTATGTGTCACCAAGCATGATGACCACAGTTCAATCCCCTAGGTCCATGTGGCCAAAGAAGAAAACTCCAACAATTTGTCCTGGAACTTCCACACATGTGCACCTCTGTGTACACACACACACACATGCATGCAAGCAAATGTATATGCATAAATAAATCTAATTTTAAAGATTTTTTTTTTTTTAATTCAGGAGCTGGAAAGATGGCTCAGCAGTTAAGAGAGCACTTGTTACTCCTGCAGAAGACATAGTTTTGATTCCAGCACCCCACATGGTGGTTCATAACCATCTGTAACCCTAGTTCTAGGGACTTTGATGCCTTTTTTTTTTTCTTTTAATGGATGGAATCAGGGTACCATATTTTACTTTGTTTTTTAAAAAAAAATTTTTATGTGTATGAGTGTTCATCTGTGTACCACATGCATGTCTGGTGCCCTTGGCCAAAAAAGGACACTGGGCATCAGATCCCTTGAGAATGGTGTTATGGATTGTTGTACACCACCATATAGTTGCTAGAATTAAACATGGGTCCCCTGGAAGAACAGTCAGTGCTCTTAACTGCTGAACCATCTCTCTAGCCCCAATCTGTTTTGTTGTTTTGAAGATTTGTTTTTATCATTTTTAAGTTATCTGAATGTATGCCTGTGAGTATGTGTGCATGACTGTGAGTATGTATGCATGACTGAGTATACATGCATGACTGTGAGTATGTGTGCATGACTGTGAGTATGTGTGCATGACTGTAAATGCCCGCAGAGCCAGAGGTGTCTGGCTAGAGCTGTAGTCACAGTTGTGAACCACCTGTTGTAGATGCTGAGAGCCGGAAATAGATCCTCTGGGAAAAGAACAAGTGCTCTTAACCATGACCCATCTCTCCAACCCTAAATCCTCAATTGCTTAGAAGCAGGATAAAAGTAGAAGCCTTGGGGGTCACAGTCTGTAATCCATAATCATCAATAACACTCCTAGGAAGGCCTTTGGTTACCTAATCCCTGAGTGTAGCTGTTATACTGTCTTCCTGTTTCCTACCTGTGCTTTCCTTGGCATTTGCTGCACATCATAGTATTCATTGCCTCCTTGAGGTCATCTTGTAGCTTCGACAGAAACTCATTCACTGACCGGCTGAGCTCATGCTCTGCCATTCGTTTCCTAAAAAGGGAAAGGCTTTGTAAGTCAGAGGGTATTACAGCACCAAGACAGAAGATCTGGATGCCTCTACAGAGTAGTGGTTCTCAACCTTCCTAATACTTTAACCCTTTAATACAGTTCTTCATGTTGTGGTAACCCTCAACCATAAAAATTATTTTGGTTGCTACTTTATAAGTATAATTTTGCTACTTTTATGTAATATATTAATAATAAAATATATAAATACCTGATATGCAGGATATCTGATATTTGACCCTTACAAAAGGGTTGTTGGGAGTCAATGAACTACAGGTTGAGAACCACTGCTGTAGAGGCTACTGGCTAAGTTAAAATAAAAATGTAAGTTCTTTCTGCCTGACAGCCTCCACCCACAAGTTCAGGGCCTTCCAATAGAGGATTTTCCATTTACTTCACCTGAAATGTCCCATTTTAAACTCACATCTCATATTCCTTCCGCCTCTCTGGGTTGCTGACAATGTCCCAAGCTGCCCGCAAAACTTGAAGGCCTCCTCAGCCCGGGGATGTTGATTTTTATCAGGATGGACCTATGCAAAACACAGAAAATTTTCCTTTTTTTGTTTACTTCTTTCTCTCTCTCTCTTTTCTTTCTTTCTTTCTTTCTTTCTTCTTTCTTTCTTATTCATTTATTTATTTATTTTGGTTTTTCAAGACAGGGTTTCTCTGTGTAGCCCTGGCTGTCCTGGAACTCACTCTGTAGACCAGTCTGGCCTCGAACTCAGAAATCCACCTGCCTCTGCCTCCCAAGTGCTGATTAAAGGTGTGCGCCACCACTGCCCTGCTGAAAATTTTCATCACAAATCCATTCCAACCCTCCCCCCATCTCAGGTCATGTGTGTGTGTGTGTATGTGTGTACACATGTGCACCATATGTGTGCATGGTGCCCACAAAGGTCAGAAGGAGGTGTCAGATCCCCAAGAATGAGAGTTATAGGCAGTTGTAAGCCTATGAATCCTGGGAATTGAACTTTGGTGTTCTGCATGAGCAACTTCTAACCCATCAATCCAGCCCCTTATTTTTTTCTCAAGATTTTTTAAGAGGTGACAGATCCTGCTGGAGTTGAAGTTATGGGTAGCTGCAGCTGTCCAGCATGAGTGCTGGGAGCTGAACCTAAGTGCCCTACAAGCACACACTCCTAACTACTAAGCCATCTCTCCACCTCCTCACAGATATTCTTATATCAAAGAGTTCTCTTTCATTATCCTTTGGAGAATCAATATACCTTAATGTCAATTACTCTAGCTTTGCAGAGAGATCTGAGTTTAAATCCAGGCTTTCCTTTTAAGTTGTATGGCCTTGAATATTTTTATCTGTTACACATTTTTAAGGGAGATGGCTCAGTGGGTAAAGTGCTTGCTATACAAGCATTAAGACCTGAATTCAAATCCCCACACACTCATCAAAACTGGACTATGCATAGATCAAGCCTCTATAATCCTAACATTCCTATAAAGAGATGGAAAGTAGACAAGAGACTCCTCAAAGTCAGCTAGCCTTATATAAGCAATAGAAAGATATCAGAGAACCTGTCTACACAAGGTGGAAGGCAAGGACCAACACCTGAAATTGTCCTCTGATCCCACCCCACCCCATGTGTTCGAACACATTCAAAATTCACACACACAAAATTCCCATATAAAGTATCTGGCTCTAGGGTGATCTACCATCCTGGTTTGTCTGGAACTATCCCAGATAAGCTCAAAAGTCCCATGCATAAATAAACTCCTTAGTCACAGACAAACAGAGATATAAGTCACCTTACCTGACATTTAAAGCCCTTGCATTTTAGTTTTATTAGCAGTCTTAATATGTTTCCAGTATGTTACACCTTCAAACTCACTCATTTCTGACTTCAAAATTTCTTATCCAAAGTTGGAAGTATAAGCTCATTCCTATAATCCAGCACTCTGGATGATAAAGCAGTAGAAATCATGAGTTCAGAGCCAGTCTCTCCTCTCTCTGCTCCCACCTCCCTGACTCTTCCTACCCCTTCTCTCCTCCTCAGATCAGATATAAGCTCTCAGCTACTGCTCCAGTACCATGCCTTCCTGCTGCCATGCTCCCTGCCATGATGGTCATGGACTCACTCTCTGAAACCATAAGCATTCCCCCCAGTTAAATGCTTTCCTTTGTAAGTTCACCACAATAAAAAAAGTAACTAAGAGACTCCTTTATCTAAAACCTGCTAGTTTGCCTCTCTGTTCTCTGTTTTTCAGTTACAATCTCAGCCTTTTAATACGCTTTTTCAGTCTTTTCTCCACAACAAATAACAACCCATCTTCCTACAGCATCCTGATTGTTCCCATCTGCACTGCCCAGAAGCACAGAGATGAGTGTTCTCACTTACACTAAATAAAAAGGATGCTTTTAGACTTCACAGTCTCAAGCTAATATAAAAACTTCATATGGCTATAAGTGAACATTCATACTGGAGCCTAGGTTATATAAGAAAAGTCAACAGAAATTCTATCCCAGAAGGAGAGAGATCTCTGGGGTAGAGCTGGGTATTTAAAGGATGGGACAACTACTCCAAGAGAAGTTGGAAAACAAAAATGTTTGATATTGCCCAAGAGAAGATATATGCTAAAAGTTCTAAAGGTGAAACAAAGGGGTTCTACTACTATTGTAACGATTTGAGGGGGGAAAGTAATTGTTATCCACTCTAATATCCCAGGCCATCCACCAGAGAATGCATTTCCCACCAAATTTAGTTCCTTGCTAAGTTACCAGTCTGGTTATCAGTCCTGTACCTTTAATTGTCAAGGAAAGCCTTGAGTGTCCATTCCTCTTTATGTCACACAGCCACTATGGTAATTTGAAAATCGTAATGTTTTAACAATCCAGACCCATAAATTCAGTACAAGTCAGCCTCAGGTGCAATTGTATACATTACTTATATTCATAATGTAGTTTTACTTGTACATACAAAAATAGCAATAGCAGAGCTGGGGGCTTTAGCTCAGAGTGCATGCCTAGAATGAGCAAGGCTCTGGGTCTGATCCCCAGCATTGCCAAAAATTAATAATTTCTCTCAAGTACATAGTTAACAAAACCAATCATATCTTCATGCACATGAGTGATACACATAGCTATTGATTTATGCTCCTTTTTTCTTCCCTTTAATACTCTTATTCTTAAAACTCTTGTTTTCAGGCTAAAATGTATGTACCTCAGTGGGAGAGCACCTGGCTAGCATGCACAAGGCTCTGGACTCCATCCCCAATACTACAAGAAAACAGAAGCTGTTTTCTTCCTGGTCCTGGAATACCCACTTACATGCACATCCTCGACACTCCCATACTAAGTCTACACTTGCCTCTCTAGGAAAAGGCAGATCTTCTCCATGGTAAAAAAAAAATCTCAGGCTGGAGAGATGGCTCAGCAGTTAAGAGCACTGACTGCTCTTCCAGAGGTCCCGAGTTCAATTCCCAGCAACCATATAGTGGCTCACAATCTGCAATGGGGTTTGATGCCCTCTTCTGGTGTGTCTGAAGAGAACAATGGTGAATACATAAAACTGGGGGAAAAGAAAACCTCCTTTTGGGGCTGGAGAGGTGGCTCAGTGGCTAAAAACACTTGACGTTCTTGCAGAGGACCCAGGTTCAGTACCAGTTCCTACACAGTGGCTCATAACTATCGGTAACTCCAGCTCCAAAGCAATCCACACTCTTCTGATCAGTTTAGGTACCAGGCTGCATGTGGTACCCATACATGTGTGGAAGCAAACACTCAATCACAAAATAAACCTAAAAAAGATCATTTCTTCCTGACTTGCCGTGGGCTGGGACCTCTGGCTGCTGTGCTGAGGTCAGTGACAAGGAAGTCATCACAGCACCACAGGGCTGTGCTTATGGCAGTGGTTAGTCAATAGACATCCAGAGGCCTGCGGACTGTCATACAGGGGCTGGGAAGATGCCCAGAGAGCTGCCCTCGACCAGACAGGCTGGTAGGCCATAGACACACAGAGGCCCACACCACACGGTATGGACAGAGGAGGTCAGCCAGAGGCCCAGATGCGGGACTTTAAGTTGATCCACCCCAAAATCTACATCATCTATGAACTGTTGGAGCACATAAAAAGGCTGATCCAAAGCAGCAGGATCCCCATGACACCAGGCAACAGGATAACTAGGAGGAGTCCTGGTGAGGATCCAAAATTGATAGTGTCACAAAAGCCAGAGACCTTAAACCAAACTCAGTGCAATGAACTTTTGCAAATGAAGATGTGTGGTCAGAGGGGTATACTGTGGGACACTGTGAACACACTACAACTTCCATGATGAGACATTTTCTATGCTTTGTTTTGTTTGTTGTTTGTGTGTGTGTGTGTTTAATTTTACGTGGGAGGCTGCAAGAGCAATCAGGGAGATGAGTAGGACTGGGGTACAGAATGTGAAACTGACAAAGAATCAACAAAAAGTTTCTTTAAAAAAGATAGTTTCTGCCGGGCAGTGGTGGCACACGCCATTATTCCCAGCACTTGGGAGGCAGAGGCACATGGATTTCTGAGTTTGAGGTCAGCCTGGTCTACAGAGTGAGTTCCAGGACAGCCAGGACTATACAGAGAAACCCTGTCTCGAAAAACCAAAAAAGATAGTTTCTTGGGGGCTGGAGAGATAGCTTAGTGATTGAGAGCACTGACTGCTCTTCCAGAGGTCCTGACTTCAATTCCCAGCAACCACATGGTGGCTCACAGCCATCTGTGATGGGATCAGATGCCACCTTCTGGTGTGTCTGAATACTGAATACAGCTACAGTGTACCCATACACAAAATAAATAAATGTTTAAAAAAAAAAAAAGAAGATAGTTTCTTTAAATTCCTCCTTTACCATTCATGGTGCTATATGTGTAAGCCCAGCCTTTCCCAAGAAAAGGCAGGAAGATCACAAATTCTAGGCTAGCTGGAGCTACATAGTAAAACCATACCCCAAAACAAAACAAACATCCCTTTGTTCAGGTGACAGCAACTAAGGGACAGTCTGACTCTTCCCTACTCTAACTAAAGGAGCTTCACTTAGCTGTTGCAAAGTCCATCCCTTCCTTTTATATTACATGCACCCCCACCCCCCCCAAAGGACCTCATAACAAAAGACTGAAGAGGGAGAAAAGTCAGATTCCTAGTCAGAGAAACGTCTTTATGACTCTTTCCTAAGAATGCTACTTAGCTAGGTATGGTGGCAAAACCTGTAAGTCACAGCACTCAAAGATGGAGCCAGGAGAAATCATGAGTTCTAGGTTAGTCTGTCTACAAGGTGAAACCCTGCCTCAAAAACAAAACAGAAGAAGGAAATCCTTCAGCTTCAAGTTGGCCTCCTGCTCACCTTCTCTTAACTCTACACTCCCTAAAAACTGGAACAGGAAATATGGGGAAAGAAAAACAAGAAGAAGCAAAGGATACTCACCATTACTGCTAGCTGCCTATAGGCCTTCTTTAGTTCAGTATCAGATGCTGTAGCTTCAACCCCCAGCACGTGAAAAGGGTTTAGTTCATCCTCAGGAACCCCAGCCAGGGTCAAGAGTCGGGCCACTTCCTCTTCAGGCTGGTAGTATCGCCCGCTAGCTACAGGTGCATTGCCCTGCTTCTTAGTCCTCTGCTTGACCCAGGGCAGCTCCAGCCAGCCCCACTGAATTAACCTTACCAGCAGCTGCCATGGCCTGCTATCTTTCAGCAGAGTCAAGCAATGATGCAAGGCTGGAGAATCCAGCCAAGAGAACAGCCAAGCGGTCTTATCCCTCCAGCCTAACCGGTTGCCCAGTCCCACCAAAAACCTCCAGCCCAACTGCAGACATCCCAAAAAGAGGGCTAGAGCCAGGAGGAGGAAAGCACCCACTACCCTAAGAATACGGGCGAACAGCCTTGCGGCACAGAAGAAGCTCTGACTTAGAAACAGGAACGTCACGCGGGCCCAGCCCCCCAGTCTCCTGGCCCAGACCCCCACCCAGACTCGAAAAAGGTCCAGGTCACTGCCTTTCAGCTTCCTGCATGCGTAAATGAGATGGCCACAAGTTTCCACATACTCTCCCACCAATACCAGAAGTTCAATCAGCCACCAGAAGCCTGCCTGTCCAAGCTGACATAGTTCCTCTACTCCCCACAGTCCCAGGCCTCTGCGCTTATCTGTCTGACTTCTTTTTCGGGCCAGCCGATGACGACTTGGGGCCTTGGGTTCTCTGCGTCCACTATCCCGAACACCCTCCTTGGTCAGAAAACGTTGCCTCTGCCTCCTGGATGGGGGTTTCTTTCCGCTGGGCACACGTGAAAAATCACTGGGATATTTAAGAGGTTCCTCATCATCGTATTCTTCTTCTAACTCTTCTTCTTCCCCCAAGGCTGGAGAGGTGCAATGGTGGCAAAGGCTGCTAGAAGAGCCATCTCCTTCCTCGGAATAAGTCCCTTCTGGGACTCCAGGGCTTCCCTGGCAGTTACAAGCAGATGGAATGGAAAGAAAAGGAGGACTCCCATCCTCCTGAGACCCAGTCTCATTCTCTCGTGAGAGTTCCTGGTCCACTCCTGACTCTTCTGAACATGTCTCGCTCTCATCAGGATACCCTCCTTCTCTAGGTGGTCCTGGACCCCTGGGAGGACCATGCCTTGGATCCGACCAGTGGGCTGGGTTTGGAGGCTGTGTGTACTTAGGGCCGGAGTGCTCTTTGAGGCATCGTGTACCATTAGGAGCAGTCTCTGCCGAGTCCCTGAGTCCTGAGAATGAAAGTATTTCGGGGTCCACAGAGGATCCTGATGTACTGAGGGAGGAACCACCACTGTGGTGGGCTCCACACAACCCTCTTTCTCCCGGGTGCTTCTGGGCCATGACCCCGGGGCTTCCTGAGGATTTTAGGTCACTGCCATCATTGCTTGTAACAAAGATATCAAGTTGGGAATGGTCAAGGTAGAACCAAGAATTAAACAATCTCAAAATAACATATTCAATGTACCCACTCCCCAGACAGTGTTAGTTCAAATTTGGGGGGGACGGATATTCGCTAAACCTAACAATAAACCTGAGACCACAAACCTGCTTGCACCAGCCCCGACCTCAGAAACCCCCTTACTCCCGAAATCTTATTTTTTTTCTTCTTCTTCTTCCTCTTTCCCCAAGAAGCTAACAGTCTTCAATCTGGAAATGAAGAGGAGAGGGGGTGCCGCAAAGGGTGTGGTCGGAGAGGGGGGATTACTCTTAGAAAAAAAGATTGCCTGAAAGAGGGAGGCCGCAATCTGTCAGAAAAGGGTGGGGACCGTGCAGATCTAGAGGAAAAACTGAGGGCGGAGCTTCGAGGTGCCCCTGCAAAAAGATCACCTGAGAGCCCACCGACTGGGTACCAGGGGCGAAGGCGACGTACCGAACAGCGGCGGTAACTCCTCCCCCCTCAAGCAGCTGCGCCTGAGGCCAGGGGGAGCTACAAGAGCAGCTCCCCCGGCTCCGCCTCCCGCTCACGCTCCGCTTCCGCCTTCCGTCCCCGCCACGGCCTCCTACTTCCACTTCCGGGGTCACCGGGGAAAAGACGGGAAGGAAAGAGGAAAGCGGTTGGCCGAAGCGCTTGCTTGCTCAATCGAGGAGGCGGGGCTAGAGCATCCGGCCCCACCCCTTAAAGTGCCCCGGGCCGCCACGCAGGTCCTGCTGTAAGCGAGCTGAAGCCTGCGGACTGTATTCCTTGTCACTGCCGAAGCGGAGATGAAGGGCAGACGCCGAACCACACACACCGTCTTGGCGTGCAGACACCCAGGGCACGCAGAGGAGCCAGTGACCCTGCGCGCCCAGACCCTTCGCTGTCGGCTGTCCAGCCAAAGAGGAAGCGGAGAAGTGTGTGTGTGTCCCGGATTAGCTAACCCCCTAACTACACGCGACACTTCCCCCGGACCCGGCTGGCGAGCTCCCACGCCGCTGATCCGCCCCCTGTGAAGCGGCGCAAGGCCCCGGCCAGGGAATGCAGCTAGGGTGATCTGGCTCCACGGAGCTCAGAACCTAGTCCGCTGTAACTTAACCCCGCGCTCAGCTGCATGCTGCTTTGCATCTCATTTACATAGCAAGCTCTAGGTCGACGCCAGCAGGCTCCCCCACCCCTACTCAGACCCTGATGGAACCTCTCTGCACTCCTAAAGCCTTACAGTTCTGTTAGTGTCCCTGCCAGGCCCGTCTTGCTCCACAAGTTTTTTTCACCCATGAACATCCCCCACCCCCTACCCAGCACTAGTTAAAAACCCTTCTGCGCATCCCGGATCCCGACCACCCGGTTCTCCAGAAGACAATACTCCAATTCTCTGGGAAGTGGAAGAAACCAAGTTGGACCAGCGGGTGCTTTGGGACCCCACTGGGGCTTTGAAAACGTCAAGATGTTAATTAATCTCCTGAGCATTCAGAGACTTTCCGTCTTAGTGTTGGTGGACATCACAAAAGTCTTCATTACTATGGTTAGGGGGCGTCCTTTGTCCTAGATTAGAGAAGTGGGTAGCCTGGGTTCCCCCATAGACAGAGGTAAAGATTGAGGGGGCCCGCCCCGTGATGTCATCTCCCCCCCATACACACTCCCTGTCTCCTTCCCCCCACACACACCCCCACCCCCAAGCTAATTGCATTTAGCTCACAGGGTTTGGGCTCCAACTTGCCTGAGTTTAGGGAGCAACGAGCACAGTGGCCCAAGGGGGTGCCTGCGGCCAACGGTCATCCCTACGCCTAGGACCTCTGGGCTGGAATGAAGCTGGAGGTCTAGAAAAGCAATTCCACCCCTTTGCTCTCCTCAGCCCTGCAGGGCGGTGAGTAGTTAACACCCTTCCTGAACTGTCCTTGTTTTGCTTCCCAGACTCTTAAGCTATTGAGAAGAGCCCGGGGAGTTCTCCAATCCTTCAGCCTCAATATCCTAAAGACGGCAGAAAGAAGTGCATCCGCACCACCCTATCCCAATGCCATCCTCTCCTCAGTGATCCTTCAGGATCAGAATCAAATTCCATTGGCAGCCCAGGCGTGCCTGGATGAGAGGGTGGGTGGAACAATTCCCATGCGAGTCTGAGGCGAGTAGCAAGTAGATACCAAGATGTGAGGAGATGCCTGTGGGCAAGGCGCCTACTTACTCCATGTAGGGCGAAGGGATTTGGACTGGCTGTATTCAGCTTTCCCCAACAACTCCATCTCTCGGGCATGAAGCCAAGACTTCAAAAATCCCAGAGGCTGAACTGGGTGACTCTTAAGTCCTTATTTAAAACTTTTAAATGTTCTTTTCTTCCTTGGGGGTTGCATTTAGCTCACAGGGTTTGGGCTCCGACTTACAGGAGTTTAGGAAGCCAGAGTACAGCAGCCCCATCGGCCACCCCTGTGCCTAGGATCTCTGGGGCTGGATGAAGCCAGAGGTCTAGGGAAGCAATCCCACCCCTTTGCTCTCCTCAGCCCCGCAGGCTGGTAAGCAGTTGTTCTGAGACCCTAAGGTGACTCATCGTCTTCTCTTCCTTCTTCTCCCCACTTTATTAACCCTGCCTGTCTGGTTCAACAAGAATTAGTATTGAATACCACTGCCGATGAGGGGGGTTACTTTTTAGTTGCTGCAGACAGGTTCTCTGTTAGCCGCTGTCCTAACTCACTTTAGACCACTGGCCTGAACTAGAAATCCGCCTGCTGAAGTACTGTTAAGGTGCGCCACCAAGTGATTTTTCAAAAGAAATGGAAGTACAGAATCCCCAAGATTTGTGTTCCTGCTCTCTGTTCTCTTCCAGGGTTACCACCCCCTGCCAGATAGCTATGGATGGATGAAAGGATGTTCCACTCTATGCCCATCTTCTCTTGTACCATGGAGAAAGCTTTCTTGCCTCTGACTGTAACATCTTACCCAAGGCCCTTTAATCAACAACTCCCAGAACCTCCAGAATCGAGATGCTCTTGGAACCCCAGGACAGCCTTGAACTGGCCCCTGCCCTTGTGTGTGCCCTTTGCTGCTGCTTCGGAATCATCTACTGCTGCTTTGGTGAGGGCAGGGCCCAGGGTCTGGGGACTCTGTCAGGAGATACCTACCTTCAGAGTTCTCCATACTGCCTCTCCCAGCTCCCTGTCATTCTGCTTGCCCATACCCTCTGGCTCTCACCCCTGCCTCTGTTATGGGCTTCTCCTCTGTGTCCTACCTCAGAATTCCATTCCTAGTTTCTTTTTCCCACCAGAGATTTCAACTTTTCCCAGAGTCCGAATGAGTCTGTGGTGATTTCCCATGTACCACTCCTGGAGGACCGGGGACACTGTCCTGCTTTCTTTCCATGGTGCATCCACTCTACCTCCTGGCTTCTCTACCTATCCCCTTGGAATCTCTGATGCCGTCCTCCTATCCCTGGGCTTATACTTCTCTTCCCCTTTCTTTGAGGTTCCCACGGTGTGCTGCACCTGGCTTCTGCTCCCTGGTTAGCTGTTCCTTCCCCAGTACACCAGAACCATCCCTGTAGGACCCCCTTTCTGCTTCTCAAAGCCTCATGCCTCCCTCCCCAGGCTATCGCTGCTTCAAGGCAGTGATGTTTCTCTCCGGTCTGCTGTCAGGAGCTCTGGTGATCTTCCTACTGTGCCATAAGGAGCGGGTGCTGGAGACACAGTTGAGCCTGGAAGTGAGCGTGGGGATCGCCCTTGGCATTGGACTCCTCTGCGGCCTGGTCACCATGCTAGTTCGCAGTGTTGGCTCTTTCTGACTGGTCTCCTGCTAGGTCTGACCCTGGGTGCTGGAACCTTACTGGGTACGGAACCCATCTACCAGCCCCGCTCAGCCTGGGTGCCAGTCGGCGGACTGATAGGGCTGGCACTGCTGGGAGCCCTGCTCACACTTCGGTGGCCACGTCCATTCACAGTTCTAGGCACAGCACTGCTAGGTGCTTCGGTGCTGGTGGCCTGTGCTGACTACTTCTTGGAAGGACTGGCACTGGGCACTCGTCTGGGTGAACGCCTCCAGGCTCTTCCAGAGTTGCTTCCTCTTTGCTGGTATAGCTGGGTCTTGCTGGGCACCTGGCCAATCTTGGGGGCTCTTGGGACACTGGCCCAGTGGAAACTCATGGCTGAGGAACGTGAAAGCCACACCGATGGTGAGTTAACGCTGTGATACAAAAAGCAGCCAACCTGCCCCCACTGCTATCCCTGGATCCTATACCTGAGGGAAGGGAAAGATGGAGAGATGAGAACTGAGGAGGGTTCCCACGGCAAACAGGGCAGGGCACTGAAGGAAAGTTACAGCTGAACTAGCCAAAGGAAGCCTGGGTAGAACGAGCAGAAGAGTCGCTAGGAGATGCAGGGCAGAGTTAGGTTAGGACTGTTACAAGAGGGTAGAGGAATCCCAGAGAAGGACGGGAGAAAAATATAGAAGAAAATCCAATAACTGAAGGGAAGTTGAGGCTTGAGAGACCTACGACAGTAAGGTCAAGTGGATTTCTGTGGTGCATGGTTCTGTTTGGGGATAGGTATTCAAGGCCTAAAGAAGCCCCCTTGAATCTGTATTGCCTCCTGCCCAACAGTGATCTTGAGCCACCAGCGAAGGCATCTCCAGCTCCTTCGGATCCATCAGCAAGAGGCTAAGAGGTATCGGAGCCCTTCTGGGACAGGACTGTGTCGAGGCAGCTATCGGAGTCAGCTTCCCCCCAGTATCCGGAGTCCTGCTCACAGTCCAGCTCCAGTGAGTACGAGGGTGGGACACCCTTGTTGGGGGGGGGGAATTATGGTGACCAGGTGATGGCCAGGATGAGCTGGGGGCTCTGACCCAGAACCTTTTTTCTACTCTCTCCACCTTGTATCCATTTAGAGTTATCTACAGAGTCTCCGTGAGTGTGAGCTGGTACCAAGCACCCAGGCCACAGGCCCCCACACTACCCTGGACCTGGATTCTGACTGCAGCTCCACGGCCCTCCTTACCACACCTCACTCTGACCAGACCTGAGCCTAACCTCCAGTGGCACTCATACCCCTGGTGAGGGCAGGAGATTGCTAAGTGGATAGGGCCTGAGTCCATAGGACCCATACAGATTTCCCTACCTCTTGGACTTGAGAATAGGTTCTGTGCCCAGACCAACCCTTTTACAGACAGGCAGAGAAAATTCTTATAAAGATGGGGAAGGGGGAGACTGAAAGTACAAGCACCTACCTCTGTCCAGCAGTAGAGGTGCCCTGGTCCCTAGAGACACTGACTCCGAACCAAGGAGGTGTGCCCAAAATAGCTTTTTATTAATTTCTGTAATGCTGAGGTGGAACCTAAAGTGTTACCCATAGTAGGCAAGTGTTCTACCACTGAGCTACAACCCATTCCCAAACACCTGTTTCGTTTCCATTTAGGTTTTGGGTTTTGGTTTGGGTTTGGGTTTGGGTTTTTTTGTTTGTTTGTTTGTTTTTTATTTTTGTTTTGTTTTGTTTTTTGGTTTGGTTAGGGTTTTGGATTTTCGAGACAGGGCTTCTTTGTGTAGCCCTGGCTGTCCTGTAACTCACTCTGTAAACCGGGCTGGCCTTGAACTCACAGGGATCTGCCTGCCTGGGCCTCCCCAGTGCTGGGACTAAAGGCGTGCACCACCACACCCAGTGATAGTCTTTTGGCAGGAGGAATGGCACAGAAATGTTCCAAGATCTCCCAGTCCCCAGGCTCCTTACTGGGGGTAATTGGGCTTCTGGTTGGCTTTTCTTCCTGGACCCTATATCTTGAATCCTGCTACCTCGGTGGGGAGCTCCATGTCCCATGGTGCTTTCCCCTCTCTCCTCAATGGAGGAAGACCACAGCATCTGCCTCAGCTCCCCTCTCTCCGAAAGCTGGCTCCTTGCCCTTTTTCTCAGAGGAACCTGGTCGTTGGGGCCACATGGTAGCCAAGTGCCTTCTGTCTCTCAAAGTAGCTTTCCTCCTAAAGCAGAATTCGGGCCCAGCCACTGACGGTTCTAACTCTCCCTCCTGACTAAGATCTATTTCCTGGTTTCCCAGACATATGAAAGGAAATATATCTTTCCCCTGGGCAGCAAATCTGTAATGAGAGCAAGAACAAGGGATTCGGGAATAAAACGGCATTGAAAATCCAACTGAGGAGCTGGGCCTCTACTATTGCTGCTTTGTACTTTCTTTGCACCACAAAACAGAGCTAATCCGCCCCCCAAAGATCTGCTATGGCACCTATATCACACATAACTAGTGTATACAAATCACACATACATATCACACATGTGTACACCCAGACAGCTCAGTGCTCTCCCAGGAACATGAAGCTAGCCATTACCAAACACAAATGTTCTAGAATCTGTCAGACACTTCACACACAGTATTTCCTCTATCATAACAATCCTGTAGCATTGATCTTAACCTTATTTTGTTAATAGGGAATCCAAGGTTTGACACGGTTAATTCACAAGCCAGAAGCCATAGTCAGACTCAAGGACTCCAAATTCCGAGCTCAGTTTACTGGCCATGACATTTTCTTGCACTTTATGTTGGAAGAACACAACCCACATATCCTAATAGCCAGCTGTTAGCTGTTGCCTCCTGTCAGCTAAAGACCGAACTGACAGCTGGACGTGGTAATACATGCCTTAAATCTAAAAAAAATAATAATAATAATAAAAATTTTAAAATATAGCTATGCATAGTAGCACATGCCTTTAATCCCAGCACTCAGGAGGCAGAGGTAGGTAGACCTCTGTGAGTTCAAAGTAGACTGGTTTACATATCTACATAGACAGTTTCAGGATAACTGATAGCCATAGCCAGTGCTGTGTAGAGAGACCCTGTCAAAAACAAACAAACAAACAAACAAACAAAAAAACCTCCTGATTGACAGTTCCCCTCCACCAGAGAATAGATGTCACACTTGAAACAGCTATATGGCAAGAAGAAACAGGGATTGGGGACTGACTCAGAATTAAGTGGGCACCTTCTAGGAATACAAGGAAGTGGTGTCCAGAATTGGAATATCTAAGGGCATTAGGTCTAGTGCCCATATGGTAACATCTGCACAACCCTGATGAGCAGATATTGAACAGGTCTCAGGCCCCTAGCAGGGTGACATTAGCAGAGAATGAGAGGGAGGCAGAGTCTGTAGCTGAGGGAATGTCCAAGGTTGAGTCCATGGTTGAAGGAGTGGTACCCAAGACTGTGTCTGTGGTCAAAGGAGTAACGTCCTCAGTTAATGAGTTAGTATCTGGAGTCTGAAGACCACAGTGCATCCAGTGTGTCATATTTCTGGGATAGCCCTTCGCCACTCGAAGTTGCTGGTTAAGGCGCCAATACTCTTTGCCCTTGAAGAAGTAGACTTGGCCATCTTGCCAGCTCATAGCTGCCGAAGGTTGGTCTGGCACTCCAGTAAACAGTCCCTTGATTGGTTTGGGGTAACGGCTCAGGTCAGTTCTGGCCAGTTCGTCCCATTGCCAGTATCCTGATCCCTAATTCGGGTGGATGGGGAGAAGATTATGAAAAAAGAGCTTAGGGACTCCAGAAGCTAACCCAAACTATAGAAGTTTGGCCCCCTTAAGGATAAGACTGTGCCCCTCCTCAGAAGGGATTACCCTCAGTTCTGTTATACCTTAAAAAGGAACACCTTTTGATTAACAGGCCAATAGAGAGCTGCATCCAGGTTGGGTTCTACTTTGTTGAGTTTCATGGGAAAGCCAGGAGACATCTTGAAATCAACATACCGCCACACCTTGTTTCCTGAGAGTGGTCAAAGGAAGAGCAAGCCATCTCTGTCATCAGATGGGCCTTTGGGTCCCCTTCTCAGAAACTTCTCAATGCCTCCTCCCCAAAGCTTTTTTTTTTTTTTTTTTTTTATTTATTTTAATGTATGAGTGTTCTGCTGCATATATATCTGCCTGCCTAAAGAGAGCACCAGATCACCCTATAGATGGTTGTGAGCCACCATGTGGTTGCTGGGAATTGAACTCATGACCTCTGGAAGAGCAGCCAGTGCTCTTAACCAGTGAGCCATCTCACCAGCCCCTCCCCAAAGCTTTTTAATGACCAGGCCCTTAGATATGATCTAAGAGCCCCACTCACCCTTAAAGAAATGAGTCCGTCGTGTCCAGGGAGAGTAGACAGCAGCATCTAGGTTTCCAGGAAGCCCCTCCCAAAGGGCAGATATTTGGAACAAGGGGCCTGGCCCTGAATCTGTTACAGTCCACACATAGTCACCCTTGAAAGCATAGGTCTTCCCACGAGGCCCTAAGAGGAGAAGCATATCAACAAGTTTAAAAAATAATGACTCGTGAATATCTCCGGTGGTTTCCTTACTGGTCACTGATGGGCTATTCATAAAACCTCACTCAGCTTCTAGAGAAAAGGGCAGAGAAGGAAGACATAGAGATAAGCCTCTCCTTTGTTCACAGTCGGTCAACTATCCCCTTTGGAGACCTAGCGCTCCACTCCAGGTAGCTTTTAAAATTCTTCCAACCAGGGGCAAAGCTTTCTCTAACAGGCATTGCAACAAACTCCATTTTGTTGTTTCCCCATGTGTTTTATTTTGTTTGTTTTTCGAGACAGGGTTTCTCTGTGTAATCCCAGCTCACTCTGTAGACCATGCTAGCCCTGAACTCACAGAGGTCAACCTGCCTCCGCTTCTGGAGTGCTGGGATCAAAGGCATGTGCCATACTGCCCCGGCAGATGTATTTTTATAAGGTGGCAACTATGGTAAATGCTTACCCAGCTATTGTTTTTTTGTTTGTTTGTTTGTTTGTTTGTTTATATTTCCAAGACAGGGTTTGTCTATGTAGTCCTGACTGTCCTGGAACTTGGTCTGAAGACCTAACCTCGAACTCTGAGATTTACCTGTTTCTGCCTCCCCAGTGCTGGAATTAAATGTGCGTGCCACCACTGCCCAACTGCCCGACTACCTAGCCCTCTTTTACTTTGGCTTTGGGTGTTCCCTCCCTATGCTACACATCTTCCCTGGTTACCAGTCACTTCCTGGAGCCCAACCCCTAATGTCCCTGTTGCAGTCCCATGTCATCCCCATTTGTCTAGGCCTTGGAGTCAATAGGCTGCCCCCCATTGCCTGTCAACAACCAGTTGAGGAAAGGGTCTCACCCAGCATCATGGCATCCACTTCACTGTTGCAGGGGTTTGGCATGGGACCAGGTTTTGCCGTCACTGGTGACACAGTGGGCATCTCAGTCTCTTCCTCCTCATCTGCCTCCGGCCTCCTCTTGCCTGTGAGGTGAAGTAAAACAATGTAGCAAAACAAGTCCAAACATTCAAACCTCTCTGACTGACTGCTGTACATTTTCATCAAAGGCCTCGCAAAGAGAGGAAGTGGAATTTCAAGAAGTTTCCCTTGGTGGCGGGGATATGCAGGAGACACAGCTTATTTCACAGAAGCCCCAGCAAGGAGGAAATTTCCTGGAATGTATAGTCTGCATCTTCAAGAATCACTAGGCATGGTGATGTACACCTTTCATCCCAGCACCAGGGACGGATGCAGAGGCAGGTGGATCTCCATGACTCTAAGGCCAGCCTGAGCTTCACGGCAAGTTCCAGGATAGCCAGAGCTACATAATAGAGACCTTGTCTACCAACAACAACAAAAAAGAATTAGGGTATGAGGAGAGAAAGTCCAGGAAGGATGATTAGACATAAAAGAGTCAAAAAACAGAGACAGTTTCTGAAGATGAATAGCTTGAAGAAGTGGGCAGAGGAAGAGAAAGAAGCCAAGCCTTTTCACTCCATGAAAGCTGGTATTGTCTCCTCGAGCCTAGAGAGTTACTATTCAGACTGACTCTTATGCTCACCATAGAGAGCCTGGATCCCTGCCACATCATCCGGATGCAGCTTGAAATAGGGCTTGTAGCCAGCATAGACAGGAGCCATGAGCGCCTGGGTATATCGGGAGTGCCCAAGTCCCAGGGCATGGCCCACTTCATGGGCCGCAATGATGCGCAGGTTCACTCCCTGGTAGGTCCCCTCAGTCCAGAATTCATCTTTATCGAAATGTACACTGCCAAGCTCTGGGATGTCAGCATGGGCCAGGACCTTTCCTGGATAGAAGAAAAGGTAGACAGTAATGTTAGAGCCCACACGGACAGAGCAGACCCTACGGGCTCTACACTCAAGCTGCTGTCAAGAGTGATAACACACCTGTCATCACAGCACCTGGGAGGTGCTAGCTTAGGTGCTTCTTCCGGATTTCCCAGGCATCACTCAGGGAAGCCCAAAATAGAATCTGCACCTCCCCAGCCACTCTCTCTTCTGTGACCCAGTCCCCTCTCAGGTGACGTTTGAGAGAGGAAATGAAAGCCAGGCATAAGATTGCAAGAGGAGACTTAGTAAGAGCCCAGCTATATGAGAAACGGCACCCCTGGGGACTATTAGAAGGTCAGAGTACAAGGTACAGATGGGTAAAACCGACAACCTGAACTTTTAAGGTCCCAGAGTAACTGGTCCAAGGAGACAGTTTATCAGTGAGGTCTATAAGTTGAGAGCTAGGAATCAGTACCTACCAGGCCCATCAAAGGTATTGGAGCAGTATGGGCTTTGTCGGCCATGGAAGGAGAGGCGGATGTCAGCCCAACCAGCTTTTACCTCCCGGAAGGTCAGGGGGGCTACACTGCTCCAATACTTAAAGGCTTGGTGCAGGGCTGCTCGAACTGCGGGGAGTGAGAGGGTGGAGGGCACGTTCAAGATGCGGAATGTCAAGTGCTTCTTTCTCCAGTGGCCTGGTTAAGGGACCAGAAAATGAAGTTAGAAACACAACCAGCAGAGCCACCCAGGGTGAGGGTACTTAGTGCCCTCCTTAAGGGACATTGAATACTCCAGACTATCCCAATGCCACTAACACTCAGGCTGCCCTCTCCTTCCCTTCCCAGGCTCAATCCTCACCCAGAAGCAAGTATTTAAGAGACTTCTGGTTAAAGGGATCCTCCAGACCACAACGGGGCTGCTTCATTCGGGCCCTTGTGGCATCATCCATCTGACCGGAAACGGGCAGTTGAGACGCTTCCTGGAAAGTTCTAGGAAAAGAGGGAGAGCTAGAAGTCTACAAGAGCAGGTGGATCTGGAATGGCTGGAATTGAAGATCAATCTTTAGCCTCCTTATGTCCAAAGTCATGACAGAAAAAGATGGTACAAAGTATCTGAAACTGACGCAGGCACTGCAGTCTCTAGTGCTCATTCAAAACTGGGGCTTTGTCTGTAGAGATGGCGGCACTCCAACTCTGTTTTCAGGATGTTTTGAGGAAGACTGTCCTGAAATATTGCCTTCCTCCCCTCCCTCCACACTTTCTAGTGTTCTGATCTAGTGAGCACCCCAACTCCACTCCCTGGCCACGCTCTGGAGCATCTCCCTGCACAATCTCTGGGCTACCCACTTCAGTCAACTGGAGTCGCCTCCCAGCCTGCACCTGGACAACTTCAATCCATAGCTTTACACATGCAGTACCTCCTGTGGGCTGTAAGTAACTATCAATATTTTAGCTATGAAGGACAGAGCCTCCGAAGGAATGCTCTAGCCTGGACAGATCCATAGGCTATGTTTCTCATTTTGTTTATCTTTCAAGACAAGGTCTCGCTGGGCGTGGTGGCGCACGCCTTTAATCCCAGCACTTTGGAGACAGAGGCAGGTGGATTTCTGAGTTCGAGGCCAGCCTGGTCTACAGAGTGAGTTCCAGGACAGCCAGGCTTACACAGAAAAACCCTGTCTCAAAAAACAAAACAAAAAAGATGGCCACCATGCCTCACTGCTTGGATTTGTTTTTATTTTATTTTTATTTATTTTATTTTATTTTTTTTTTTTTTTTTTTTTTTTTTTTTTTTTTTTTTTTTTTTTGGTTTTTCGAGACAGGGTTTCTCTGTGTAGCTCGAGCTGTCCTGGAACTCACTCTGTAGACCAGGCTGGCCTCGAACTCAGAAATCCGCCTGTCTCTGCCTCCCAAGTGCTGGGATTAAAGGCGGGCGCCACCACCGCCCGGCCTTGTTTTTATTTTTTTAACATGTATTTATTTCTTTTTATTTTATGTGTGAGTGTTTTCCCTGCATGTATGTAAATATACTCAAGTGTATTGCCTACAGAGACAGAAAACTGGAGTCATAGATGGTTATGGGCTGCCATGTGAGTGTTAGGAACCAAACCTGAGTCCTCTACAAGACCAGCCATTGCTGTTAACCACTAAGCCATCTCTCCAGCCTTGTTTTGCTTTGTTTTTGTACTGGCTGGGTATTCATGGTAGCACATTCTGCGATCCCAACAGACTGGTGGAATAGGAGTTCAAGGTCATCCTCACTACATAGCAGGTTCAAGACCAGCCTGGGCTACATGAATGACCCTGTCTCAAAAATCAAAATGGGGAACTGGAGTGATGACTCAGCAGTTATGAGAATTTTTGCTCTTACAGAGAACCCAGGTTCAGTTTTTAGCATCTACATGGTGGTTCACAACCATCCTTAACTCCAGTTACAGAGTGTCTGATGCCCTCTTCTGACCAACTCAGGCACCAAGCATGCATGCGGTACATATACATTTATGCATAAAATAAAATTAATACATCTAAAACAAAACTTTTTAAATTAAAATGTGCCAGTGAGATGGGTCAGCGGGTGAAAGGCTCACTGCCAAACCTGACTACATAAGTTCAATCCCCAGGACCCACATGTTGGAAGGAGAGAACTGACTCCCACAGCTTCTCCTCTGATCTCCACACGTGTGCTATGGCGTGTGCACCCACACCCACAGAGACACACAGAAAAAAATGTAATTAAAAAAACTTTAAAAGAAACAACCCTAATTAAACTTGGTGGGTTACAAAGAAAATAGAATAAGGCCGGGTGGTGGTGGCGCACGCCTTTAATCCCAGCACTTGGGAGGCAGAGGCAGGTGGATTTCTGAGTTTGAGGCCAGCCTGGTCTACAGAGTGAGTTCCAGGACAGCCCGGGCTACACAGAGAAACCCTGTCTCGAAAAACCAAAAAAAAAAAAAAAAAAAAAGAAAATAGAATAAGGAAGAAAAGATTCAGGAGGAATGGAAGAGAAATGAGAGGGTAATTGGGCAAAAATGACCAACATACATGCATGCCATGTATGCATGCACACACATACATACATATACATACATACATACATACACATATATATATACAGACACACATACCTATATATGCACACATATACATACATACATACACACATACATGTATACACATACATACATGCACATACATAAACACACACATGCACACATATTTACATATACATACATATACATACATACATACATGAAATTGTCAAAAGCAATATATTAAAAATTTTAATTATAGGCTGGAGAGATGGCTCAGTGATTAAGAGCACTGGCTGTTCTTCCAGAGGTCCTGAGTTCAATTCCCAGCAACCACATAGTGGCTCATAACCATCTGTAATGGAATCTGACGTGCTCTTCTGGTAAGTCTGAAGACAGCTGCAGTGTACCCATATACATAAAATGAATAAATAAATTTTAAAAATTAATGACAAGGACTCTAGCTCAGTATGGTGACTCATATCTATAATTGTAGCACAGTGGAGGTTGAGACAGTCAGATTCCCAGGAGTTCCAGGCCAGTCTAAGCTACAGTGTGAGAATCAAAAAGTTTCGAGACCAGCCTGGTCTACAGACTGAGTTCCAGGACAGCCAGGGCTACACAGAGAAACCTTGGAGGGGGAGGTGGGAAGGGAGCATGGAGGAGATTTTCATTCTTTTGTACATTTCTTTATACATAAATGTTGTTTATGTATGTTCAGGTGCCCAAGAAAGCCAGAAGAGGGCATCAGATGCCACTACAGACAGTTGTGAGCCATCATGTGGTTGCTGGGAATTGAACTCAGGACCTCTAGGAAGAGCAGCCAGTGCTCTTAACCCCTGAGCCATCTCTCCAGCCGTAGTAGTCTGCAACTTTCTAATGTTTGTCTCTGCTATCCCCGTGCTGAGATCACAGCTGTGTACCACCACACCTGACCTGTGTGCTCTTCATCCCTACTCTCCATCTTACCTCACCTTCCAACACCCTGAGTAACAGCACTGCCTACAGATCCCTGCTGTGCATTAAAGTCAAGCCAACGTGGGCCTGGGGAGAGGGAAAAACTTGACAACTGTGAAAGCTTACACCTTGTGACTTTAGAGCCTTACCTTAGAGCCTCTGTGATATCTTCTAGCCTGAAGTCATCAGCTCCTTCTAGAGGTTTCTGTAGATACCCATACTGCAACAGGTAATCCTACAAGAACATGGAGATTAAAAAGAAGATTAGTCTCAGGGTAAAGCTTCCAAGTAACCTAAAAAAGCTGTGTGTGGTGGTGCATGCCTTTGATTCCAGAGCTCGGGTGGCAGAAGCAGGCAGATCTCTGTGAGTTCAAGTCCATCCTAGACTACATAGCAAGTTCCAGGCCGGGCAGAACACATAGTGAGACCATGTCTCAAACAAAGAATACAAATAAATTAACGGGCCAGATATGAGGGAACAGATACAAAAGGACTGTATGCCTGAGTGAGGGGCCTTGGAGGGGGACAAGGAAAGGAGCAGGGGGTAAGCTACATAGATTAGGATGCAGATGCAGAGCCAATAGGGAGAGACAGGTGGGTTGTAGGGCAAGAGGAGAACCTAGAGAAGATTGTAGCGTGAGTATCCCTGTCATTCCCACACTCTGAGCCCTCTTTTGCCCAGAGGACTCACCAAGACTGCCTCCTTCTCTGTAGGCCCCAGAGCCCGGCCTGAGACTGTCATGGGAAGTAAGAAGGTCAGCCACAGTTGCTGCCAGTCCATGGTCCCAGCAGACAAGAGCTCCAGAGGCTGCCTGATCCCTCTGACCTGAGAGTTTGGAGGAGCAGGGCTAGGCAGGGGACTCTTACCTCCAGATCTTCGCTGTCAGCCTCTGATCCTCTTTATAAACCTTCAACTGTGGAGAATGGGGGTTGGGGAGTGGGACAGTGGGAGGTGACTCAGCCCAGAAAGATGTTGCAACTCACCATTAACTCCTGCCCTACCAAAGAGCAGAAGCCAAAAATGCCCCTAATATCACCACCCCACCCCCAGAGCCCTCTGCTGAAGACCAGATGACTCTCTGTACTGTTCCGGGGTCTGCCTCCTGGCAGCATGAGAGCCAGAGTATTTAGAGAGATTAGGATAGGCCCAAGGCTGCTTCCTAGAGTTGGATATTCCTGCTTCTCAGAGATCCAGGGCCAGCAAATCCACGTGTCCATTTGCTCCTGACAAGGAAAAATCAATAAGAGCAAAGAGTTGGGAGACAGCAGAGGCAGCATGAGCTTCAAAGCGAAGGGATCAAAGATGAGAGAGACCTGCTTCTGTTGTTGTTGTTGTTGTTGCTGGAGCCAGCATCTCTCTATGTAGTCCTGGATATCCTGAAATTCCCTACGTAGACCAGGCTAGCCTAGAACTTACAGAACCACTGTGCCCAACTTTTATCAAATTGGGAGTTTAAGTCAGAGTCTAGCCTTATAGGGCTGGCCTTGAGCTCTTCTTAAACATTTTATTTTTGTGATTCTCTCTTTTTTTTTTTTTTATCATTTATTAAAGACAAAAGCAGAACTGGGGAGATGGTTCAGCCATTATGCTTTCTCCACCAGCATGAAAACATGATTTAGGATCCCCAGTAAAACTCAGGCAGGGCAGCTCAAATCTGTGATCCCAACGCTGAATGGTGGCAGAGACAGACGAACCCTTGGAGCACACCGGCCAGCCAATTCAGTTGAAATATCGAGTTCTAGGTTTAGTGGAACACTGCCTTAAAAAAAAAAAAAAAGTAAGGTAGAGGGTTGACAAGATGGCTCAGTGAGTAAAGATGTCTGCAGTCAAGCCTGCTAACCTAAGTTCAGTTCCTGAGATGCACACGGTAGAAGGATAAAATTGACTCCTATAAGTTGTCCTTTGACTTCCACACATGCATGATGGTGTAAACACTATCCTCCCAACACACTTATACACTAAATAAATAAATATAATTTTCTTTTTTTTTTTTTTTTTCCCACTGAAGGACAGCGGGAAGGATCGAACACGGGACGGACGCAGCGCCCTAGCGACAGAGCGCGAGCACTACAGCGATGTGCCACCGCAGGCCGGTAATATAATTTTCAAAATTAAGGTGAGCCAGGCATAGTGGCACACGTCTTTAATCCCAGTACCTGAGATAAAGAAACAGTCAGATTTCTGGGAGGCCAGCCAAGTCTACTTAGCAAGTTCCAGGCCAGCTAGGGCTATATAATAAAACCTTATCTCAATAAATAAATAAATAATCTTTTAAAAGTAGAGATCTATAGAGAAAGACACCTGATATCAACCTCTCATACAAGGGAGACTATATTATGACCCCCTCCATTAACTAAACAAATTTACATATCCATGAGATACGTGTACTTGTTTATTTATTTATTTATTTTAGATTTATTTATTCATTTTATGTATGTGAGTACACTGTCACTCTCTTCAGACACACCAGAAGAGGGCATCAGATTCCATTACAGATGGTTGTGAGCCACCATGTGGTTGCTGGGAATTGAACTCAGGACCTCTGGAAGAGCAGTCAGTGCTCTTAACCACTGAGCCATCTCTCCAGCCCCCTACTTGTTTATTTTTACAAAGATAATTAAATCCTCACCGATGTTTGGTCAGTGTATCTTCAGTCTTTTTCAGAGTTGATGGATTTTTTTTTTCCTCTGTCTGTATGTAGGTTTGTTTGTTTGTTTGTTTGTTTTAATATTTCATGTGCATGGGTGTTTCATGTAATGCCTACAGAGGCCAGAAGAGGGCGTTGGATCACCAGGAACTAGTGTTAGAGATGGTTGTGAGCCATCTTGTGTGAGTTTTGTGTGAGTTTTGGGACATGAACCCAGGTCCTCTGGAAAAACAACCAGAGAGCTCTTTGTTTGTTTGTTTGTTTTTGTTTTTCGAGACAGGGTTTCTCTGTGTAGCCTTGACTGTCTTGGGACTCACTCTGTAGACCAGGCTGGCCTCGAACTCAGAAATCCACCTCCCACTGCCTCCGGAGTGCCAGGATTAAAGGCGTGCGCCACCACTGCAGGGCCAACCAAAGCTCTTTAACCAACGAACCATTCTCTAACTTTGTGTGTTTTGTTTTTTGAGACGGAGTCTTAAGTATCTCAATCTGAACTCGTTAGGTAGTCGAGAATGACCTTGAACTCCTGATCTTCCTGCCTCTACTTCCCAAGGGTCAGGATTACAGGAATGTACCATCACAGTTTGTGGGTGCTAGGGACCTAACCCTAACCTACTATTTTATTCATGATAGGTTAGCACTCTACCAAGTCGTCACATCCAGCTCCTTGATCAATATTTAGTTTTTCAGTGCTCAATATTGAGAACATCGCTCTGCATAAATATAATACATAATACAAAAAAACATATACAGTAAAGTTCACGACCATTTCAGAAATTATTAAAAGTTACGTTCTAGTCCCAAGTCAAAATTCATTCAATGGCTTTCTGGAATTTAAGTGAGCAACTCAAACAGCAATTTTTATCTTCATTTTCATTTTATTTATTTAATTAGTTACTTTTTGTTCTTTCGAGACGTCATCTCATGCAGTCCAGACTGGATTGGAATTTACCGAATAGCCCAGGCTGCCTTGAATCCCTGATTCTCCTCCTATACTTCCCAAGTGCTGGATTACAGACACGTACCTAGCTTTCAAACAGCAATTTTTTTTTTTTTTTCAATGCAGGGTCTCACTCTAGCTCTGGCTGTTGCAGAAACAGACTGGCCTCAAATTCAGAGAGCTCCACCCGCCTCTGGCTCCGAGTGCTGCTGGGATTAATGGCATGTATCACTACGCCCAGATCAAACGGTCATTTTAAAAAACAAACATTCTACCAACAAGATCCAAGGAAATACTTACTTGATATACATTAAGAAACAAAGGTAGGAAAACAGCAAAAGTCTTTTCTGTAATTCAACTCTTACATTTAATAGAAGCAGAGACGTTATAGATACCTTTCAAGCAATGCAATTTGTTATATGTGATCATCTTAAATCTGAGCAGAGGGCCAGGCAGTGGTGGCGAACACCTTTAATCCCAGTACTTGGGAGGCAGAGACAGGCGGATTTCTGAGTTCGAGGCCAGCCTGGTCTATAGAGTGAGTTCCAGGACAGCCAGGGCTATACAGAGAAACCCTGTCTCGAAAAACCTAAAAAAAAAAAAAAAAAAAAAAAAAATCTGAGCAGAGATGCTTCAGGCAACAGCATCCGTAGCATTGCAGGGTGTGTGCCCTGCACAGCGAGAAGTGTCTGTGCTGTATGTTCAGGACCAAGACTGCAGTGAGGAACACGTTGGATTCATCACACATTCAACATAATGTTGGGTTGTTGTATGTTCAGAAATATTTTTACTACTGCTAATTTTTTAATGACTTGTGCTTTCAATTACATGACCTGGAGTTGTGAACTATAGCTTAAGAATCTTCCCTAGGGCTAAGGATGTAGCTCTGTTGGTAGAACACTCACCTAGCAAGCAGGAAACCCTTGTTCCCATCCCTATCACTGCGTAAAAATAGGTGTGGTCGTGCATGCCTGCAATCTCAGCACTTCAACGGTAGAGAGGTAGGAGCAGACATTCGATATCATCCATTCTTGGCTAAATATCTGGACAGGGATATTTATCAATATCAACCTTGGTTCTGTGAAACACTGAGATGCTGTCTCAAAAAATAGATGACATCCCAGCACTTGGGAGGCAGAGGCAGGTGGATTTCTGAGTTCGAGGCCAGCCTGGTCTACAGAGTGAGTTCCAGGACAGCCAGGGCTACACAGAGAAACCCTGTCTCGAAAAACCAAAAAAAAAAAAAAAAAAAAAAAAGATGACAGATAGATAATAGGTGATATGTAGATAGACAGATGATTGATAATAGACTAGATGATTGATTGATAGATAGATGATGGATAGATAGATAGATGATAGATAGATAGATACACACACACACATCATGATCAACAACAACAACAAAAATAAAACAGCCCACAGGTGCCTCCGGAGAGCTCCAAGATAATCTGAGGTAGAACCAAGCAACTGAACTGGGTGCCAGGCAGTGGGTGAAATGTCTAAGGATCATGGCTTTGTGAGGAAGCCAAACTGAGGTTAACTTGAGTTGATCTCTAAAGGCTGACTAAGAATCAGAGATGGTAAAAGATGACAGGGGACAGAGACAGGACAGGCCTGAATGACAGTACAGAGCTGAGGTAGTTGTGAAGTGCACCTCATAGAACTAAGAACTCGCTGTGCTAAGTCTGAAGGATCAGACTGCTTGGCTCACCACTGACTGCTAGCACGCACCTCAGGTCAACTCCATGCTTTAACTGTACCTAACCTAGAAGGTCTTTGTAGACAAATGAAGGTGGTGGCTGGAAGCCAGAGCTTAGAGAGGACCTCCAGTGCCATGTGGAAGAGAATTTATATTAAAAATGTTAGATATAGATTAAAGGTGGTGGGACACACCTTTAATCCCAGCACTCAAGAAGCAGAGGCAGGTGGATCACTCTGAGTTCAAGGCCAACCTGGTCTACAGAGTGAGTTCCATGAGAGGAAAGCCAGGACTACGTAGTGAGATTGTCTTGAAAAACCAAACAAAATAAAACAGCTAGATACTTGGAACCTTGGGCTGTAGCTCAGTTCATTAATTGCTGCCTAATGTACACAAAGCCCTGAGTTCTATCATCAACACTGTACAAATTAGCTGTGTAGGCACATGTCTATAACATTAGCACTTATGTGTTGAAGGAAGTCCAAAAGTTCAAGGTCACTTTCAACTACATAGTAAGTTCTAGGCCAACATTGGCTATGAGACCCCATCTTAAAATAAAAAAAAAATAAATAAATAAACAATTAAAAGATATATGTTTTATTATGTGAAAGAAGAATTATTCCAGCTTGGGGTGGGGGCACATGAATTTCAGTACTCAAAGGCAGAGCAGGAAGATCTGTATGAGTTTGATGGTCTACCTAGCAAGTTATGGGCCTGTCAGGTCTGTGTAGAGACACCCTGTCAGAAGGAGGAGGAGGAGAAGTGGGAGGAAGAGAAGAGGAGAGGAGGAGGAGAAGAAGAGGAGGAGGAGAAGAGGAAGAGGAGGAGAGAAGGAAGAGGAGGCAGAAGAGGACGACGAGAGAGAAGAGGAGGAGAGGAGGAGGAGGAAGAGAAACAAGTGACAAGACAGAGGGGGAATGTGTATGGAGAGGAAGCTCAGTGGTTAAGAATAGTGATGCCGCCGGGCGGTGGTGGCGCACGCCTTTAATCCAGCACTTGGGAGGCAGAGGCAGGTGGATTTCTGAGTTCGAGGCCAGCCTGGTCTACAGAGTGAGTTCAGGACAGCCAGGACTACAAGAGGAAAACCCTGTCTCGAAAAACCAAAAAAAAAAAAAAAAAAAAAAAAAAAAAAAAAAAAAAAAAAAAAAAAAGAATAGTGATGCCACCCGGCCTGTGGTGGTGCACCGTTGTCGTCGCCGCGCTCGGGAGTCCGAGGCGGGGCCCTCTCTCCAAGTTCAAGTCCAGCCTGTGCTGTGGGGGGAAAAAAGAAAAACTTTTGCCAGGCAGTGGTGGCTCACGCCTTTAATCCCAGCACTTGGAAGGCAGAGGCAGGCAGATTTCTGAATTTGAGGCCAGCCTGGTCTACAGAGTGAGTTCCAGGACAGCCAGGGCTACACAGAGAAACCCTGTCTCAAAAAACAAAAACAAAATAAATCCAAAACAAACAAACCAGTGACTATTCTTTCAGAGGACCCAGGTTCAATTCGCAGCACCCACATGGTAATTTCAGTTCTAGGGGATTCAGCCCCCTTTCCCAGTCTGTGACCACACCAGAAGCCCAAGTAGTACACAGACATACACGTAGGCAAAACACTCATACACATAAAATTTTAAAAAACTAATGTTTCGATTTTAAAAAGGAGAGAGATAGCGCTTACTGTGTAGCTGAAGCTGGCCCTGAACCTCAGGGCTCAAATGATCATCTGCAGCTTCCAGAGTACTGAGATGACCTGGACCACCACCCTAGCTTTGTTCTGCTTGTTACCTAGCTATCAATTTATTTTAATTTAAAGGTACATTTGGTTATTTGTATGTGTGGGAAAGCAGGTGGAGGTCAGGGGACAACTTTCCTTCTTCCACTGTGGAACCCAAGTTTGTGCTTTTTATCAAGGTCTCACAAGCGCTGGCTATCCTGTTATCAGAGGAGATGGAATGCTTGAGAGAGAGGTTCAAGCAAGGCTGTGGAGAATCTGTACTCCAATTCTGATTCTATAGTACTTGCTCTTCCACACACCACAAGGACTCTTGAGTTTTGTTCTTTAAGTAGCAAAAGTCAACCGTTATCTTTTTTGTTTCTTTTGGTTTTCTGAGACAGGGTCTTACTATGTAGATCATGCAGGGCCTAAGTCACAGAGATCCATCTGCCTCTGCCTCTTGTGTGCTGGGATTAAAGGCGTGTGACACCACTCTCTATTCCCATTCCATTCTTGTCTTTTTTTTTTTTTTTTTTTTGGTTTTTTTTCAAGACAGGGTTTCTCTGTGTAGCCCTGGCTGTCCTGGAACTCACTCTGTAGACCAGGCTGGCCTCGAACTCAGAAATCCGCCTGCCTCTGCCTCCCAAGTGCTGGGATTAAAGGCGTGCGCCACCACAGCCCGGCTCATTCTTGTCTTTTAAATGTCTATTTTGTGTGTATGAATGTTTGTGTGTGTGTATATGGTTGTGTATGTATGTGTTATGTGTGTGGTGTCTATGTGTGTGTGTGTGTCTATGTGTGTGTGGATATGTGTGTGTATGTGTGTGTCTGGATATGTGTGTGTGGATATGTGTGTTTATGTATGTGTGTGTGTATGTGTACTACATGCATGCTTGGTGCCCTTGGATACCAGAAGAGAGCATTCATTGGACCCCTATAACTGGAATAACAGCTATGAGCCACTATATGGGTGCTGAGAACCAAACCCTGATGATTCTCTGTAAGAGAAGCAAGTGTTCTTAGCCACTGAGCCATCTCTCTAGCCCTCTGTTTTGTTTTCTTTGAGACAAGGTCTTACTATGTAGCCCTGACTAGCTTAAAACTCTAGGGTTACAGAGATGCACCATCATGCCTGGCTAAAACATCATCTTGTGTCTCCCCATCATAGGGTCAACCCCCAGTACCCTGGGTGACACGTGGGGACACTCACTCTGTAACCACGAGGAAGAACAAGCGCGTCATTCTGATGCACAATGAGGAAGCCCACAAGGATGGGGAAAGGTCACCAAACTCTTGTCCTTAGTAGGTCCTCATTTCTGAGCCATTCCTTTCTCTGGGATATCACAGGGGACGCTCACACTCCAGGATCAAGGTGGGGGACACTCCTGACTAATTGT
The DNA here is from genome assembly GCA_021653895.1 of Mastomys natalensis. Taxonomy (NCBI): domain Eukaryota; kingdom Metazoa; phylum Chordata; class Mammalia; order Rodentia; family Muridae; genus Mastomys; species Mastomys natalensis. The sequence goes on along the minus strand of JAJTUV010001656.1, from coordinate 451,209 downwards.
TGCCCTCAGTGGTGTTGGACCCATGACCCAGCACCCAGCAGGGTAAGAATGACTAAGTCCCAATTGATCAGTGACAGAAAAGCATATACAGAGAGTCTCTGAGCAATGAGTGTCAGGGGCTCTCATCAGGCTTGGGAGACACAGGAAATGATGGCATGCAGGGAAGAGCTACAACCTAGCCCCATACAGAGCCTCATTCCTCTTCTCTCTTATGTGTGCTCACCATGTTACTCACTGTGGCTATGGAAAGCCTAAGAGGTTCAACCACATCCGAGAAACCAAAGGACCAAGTGAGAGCGGAATAGGTAGTCAAAGTCCCTTACGGCTCGGTGAGTTGTATTATCACCTCTTTGTTAAAAAAGAGTAGCTCTCTAATGAGCTGTTTCAGGCAGCATAGCTAGAAAACATCATTACCACAGACTCCAGTGATATCTGTACGTGGCTCTTCAGTTTCTGAAAAGTTCATGTAAACACTTAAACAAACCCCCTGGACAACCAGGAACTGTAGGCAGGGTCTGTGTGCAAGGGCTGGATGACTAATCCTGCTACCACTTTGTGTCATGACCACCCCTGCCCACAGCCCCCACCTCTGAGCCGGGCTGACACTGCTCTCCTCCTCTGAATTTGTCATTTCTCACTGGTGGGGTTTCAGGAATGTGTGCAAAGGGTCAGGAATTGTGGCAAGCCTGTTCTAAAAAGGGAACTTGGTTCTAAGAGAGAAGGAACCCCTTTGACTTGCTCACTACTCTCTTCCTGTAAACTGGTATCTCTCTATCCACAGACAGCGGCAGAAGACATTTATATAGGTTTGCTTACTGAACTATCAGAGGGCCATAGAGAGGATTTTCTAGTGACCAAAAGTCATGGGCTATGGGCAAAAGGCAAAAAGTATGGAGTAGTTTCCAGGTCGATGAGAGGCCAATTTCTTAGCCACTTACCCTGTAGAGGTGAGCATCTTAGTATATAAAAGGCAAGTGCAGATAGGCTGGGTGATAGATAGATAGACAGACAGACAGGCACATAAAAATATAAACAAATCTTTTAAAACTGTGTTTGGAACAAGTTAAAGCTGTCCAGACTCCAATCTTGACATGTAGAGAGTTGAAAGAAGGTAACCTGTGCCGGGCAGTGGTGGCTCACGCCTTTAATCCCAGCACTTGGGAGGCAGAGGCAGGCAGATTTCTGAGTTTGAGGCCAGCCTGGTCTACAGAGTGAGTTCCAGGATAGCCAGGGCTACACAGAGAAACCCTGTCTCGAAAAACAAAAACAAACAAAAAAAAGAGAAGGTAACCTGTGGTCTATTTTCCCTTCCGAGCCCTGAAGGAGTTAGAAAAGGAGTCTTCCAAGGCTAGTGAGGTTGTTTGCCAGTCTGTTACCCTGGAAACCTGTGTTTATGGGAGTATTTCCCCACCTTACCCGCCCCCAAACACACTCCTTTAATTACTCATAAGTTTCTAGAAGCCATATGGGAAGTGATAGCCGGGACTGTGCACAGCTGGAACAGCTTAGTGTTCAAGGAAGTGGGAGGGGCTTAGGATGGATGATTCAGGGACTGGGCAGGCACGTTCTGTTCCCATGATGCCCCAAAACTTCAACACCACCAAATCTTGTATCTTCAGTACTTCCAAAAGCTTGAAGAACCTACTCATAAAAGACTCTCTTGACAGGAAAATGCTGGGAACTCAGCTAGCAGACCACCAAGGCAGTGTGAGGTGCCCAGGGAAGAAGAAAGAGGAAAATAGAGATTCAGGGCTCTGTCATTTTCTGGGATAGCAGGGAACTGATAATGCAACAGGGTTTTGGTTCTTCTGGGAACGGTAAACATTTCTTTCACAAAATGCTGATCTGCATTGACTTTATGTGTGAAGGCACTTTGGTCGTTTGTTCTCTTTCTGTGACCCCAGGAAACAGTTTCGTCCTGAGGTTGGAAAATCTGTTTGGCTCCCTTCCTGCTGACGAAGGTTCACTAGGAGCTGGCAAGGGAAAGTCTAGCTCTCTCCACTCTCTCCCTCTGCTCTCTTCTCTCTCTGGCTCCCTTTTCACGGAGTTCTGTTGCGATGCTCAGGAGGCAGGCTCTGTTTCTGCCGGGCCAGCAGCTAAAGAGAGGGCTGTGGGGATCTAAGACCAGTCTAGAAGTGGGGAGGCAACAGTCTCCTTTACCTTGTTTCTGTTACTAATTTACTTAAAGGGAAGAGGGCTTCCGTTGTTGCGTTTTAATCCATCAATTTGTTGTTTGGAGAAGGATCGATGTTCTGTACAAATTCTTTCTACCCTCAGAAAGGAAAAGAGAACTAAAGGTGATCTCCCCGGACCTGTGTTTAATGCCCTGCTGGACAGAACAGGACTCAAAAGTGACACAGGGGCCACCTACACCCGTGATTTCACACTTGTGGGCAGGAATTCAAAGTGCTCCTCAGTTTACATAGTGAGTGTGAGACCCTGTCTCAGAAAGACAAAAACAGGGCCTAGAAAGGTGGTTCAGTGGGTAAGAGGACCAGGATTCCATTCCCAGCATCTAGATGGAAGCTCACAATACCTGCTATTCCAGTTCCAGGGGAATCTCTTATGACCTCCACCTGCATCAGGCACCCAAGTGGTTTACAGACATAGATGCTGGCAAAACACCCTTACACATAAGATAAAAAAAATTTAAAATTTGAACTAGGAGTGGTGGCCCAACCACCTTTAGTCCCAGCACTCAGGAGGCAGAAGCAGATAGATTTCTGATCTGAGTTCGAGGCCAGCCTGGTCTACACAGTGAGTTATGGGACAGCCAGGGCTACACGGAGAAACCATGTCTTGAAGGGGGAAAAAAAATCACTGGTCCTCTTTCAGAGGACCCTGGTTTTATTCCCAGCACCTACATGGTTGCTTACAACTCTAGTCCCAGGGGATCTGATCCTTTCTGTAACTTCACAGGGGTACTGCACACATACGTGTGGTGCACAGACAGACATGCAAGCAAAACACCCAAATACATAAAATAACAAAATAAATATTTTTAAAGAATCCAGGTGCAGTGGTGTTTACTTTGTAGTCTCAGTATCTAGGGAGACTGCCTGATTCTTAGGGGTTTAAAAGCCTACTTGACAAGCTCTAAGCTAGTTAGAGACCCTGTCAATAATAATATAATAATAATAATAATAATAATAGGAGGAGGAGGAGGAGGAGAAGTAGAAGCAAATAAAAGTATTCAGTACCTGAGGTAAAAGGATCTCAAGTTTGAGACCAGTTTGATTCATAGTGAGTTCAAGACCAGCCTGGGATACATAACAAGACCATATCACACAAACAATAGCATACAAAACACACACACATACACACATACTTTTGTTTTTGGATATGTACCTACTTGTAAATGCTGAGTGTGTGAATGTGCATAGTGGCCCATCTGTAAATCTATTACTTGAAAGACAGACACAGGGCATCCCTGAGTAAGCTGACTAATTAGACCAGCCAAATTGGCTGGTGAGTTCTAGGCTTGATTGAGAGATCTCACTTCCACATATAAGGTGGAAAGCAATCAAGGAAGACACAAAACATCAATCTTTGATCTCCCATGCATGTGTACATGCACATGTGAATGCACGCACTTGCACATACATGGACACATGCAAAAATCCAGTGTGTGTGTGTGCGCGCTGCATATACAGGCATGTGTTTAAACGAAGATGTCACAGAACTGTCTGCCTATTTTCTTTTTAAAAATATTTATTTTATTTAATGATTATGTGTACCACATAGGTGCCTAGTGCCCACAGAGGTCAGAAGAGGGTGTCAGACTCCCTGGAACTGAGTCGTGAATGGTCATAAACACCACATGAATCCTAGGAGTTAAGCCTGGGTCCTCTGAAAGAGTACAAGTGATCTTAACCACTAAACTCTCTCTTCAGCTCCGTCTCCCCATCTACTTTTTTGTTGTTGTTGTTGTTTTGTTTTGTTTTTTGAGACAGGGTTTCTCTGTGTAGCCCTGGCTGTCCTGGAACTCACTCTGTACACCAGGCTGGCCTCCAACTCAGAAATCCACCTGCCGCTGCCTCCCAAGTGCTGGGATTCAAGGTATGTGCCGCCACTACCCGGCCCCCATCTACTTTCAAAACAAAAGTCATAGGTCAGCAGATTAGGAGTACACTGAGAAAAATAATTCAGAGAGCTTTGGAAACTAAGTGTTGGAACAGGTGGAGAATATCTAATCAATCACTAGCCATAGAACAAAGAACAGTGGTCATTAAGATCAGAGACAATTGATCTGCGAGGGTCCTGACCTTCTGCTGTGAGGCTGACGAGGGTGGCCAGTGGTGAAAACAGAGTAAAGCAGAAGTGCATAATCAACCATGGTGGTATGGGCTGAGATGGCAGGATATCAAGTTCAAGATCAGCTTGGGCTACATAGTGACGTTTTATCCAAGAGGCTGGGGGATGGCTCCATGGGTAAAAGTGCATGCCATGTCATCTCGAGGACCAGCATTCTGATCCCCAGAACTCAGATAGCAAGTCTATAATCTCAGTGTTCCTATGTGTGATAGTTTGATTGAGAATGGCCCCATAGGCTCATGCATTTCAATGCTTGATCCCTAGTAGGTGGAACTGCTTGGGAAGGACTAGGAGGTGTGGCCTTGTTGGAGGAGGTATGAGGTTTCAGAAGTCAACATTGTTCCTGGTTAGAGCGTGCCACATGTACAGGTACCTGCTGCAGAGGCCAGAAGAGGGTGTCAGATTCTCTGGAGCTGGAGGTACAGATAGTTGTGAGTTACCACGTGGATGCTGGAAATTAACTCAGGTCCTCTCCAAGAGCATCCAATGATCTTAACCACTGAGACATCTCTCCAGCCCCTAGGAATACTTTTACTACACATGCCTGCTAGTCCTGTATCAACATCTGAAAAGAGGGAAACTCCATTGAGAAAGGCCTCCATAGGATCCAGCTGTAAGGTATTTTCTTAATTACTGATAGATGGGAGGAGGGCCCTGTTTATCGTGGGTGGTGCCATCCCTGGGTGGTTGTCCCGGGTTCTATAAGAAAACAGACTGAACAAGCCATGGAGAGCAAGACAGTAAAACAGCAACCCCTCCATGGCCTCTGCATTAGCTCCTGCCTCCAGATTTCTGCTTGACTTGAGATCTTGTCCAGACTACTACAACAACAACAACTACTACTACTACTACTTCTTCTTCTTCTTTTTCTTCTTACTTTTTCTTCTTCCTCCTCCTCTATCTCCCCCTCTTCCTCCTTGTCCTCTCCCTCCTCTTCCTCCTCCTCTTCTCCTCCTCTTCGTCCTCCTCCTCCTTCTCCTCCTCTTCTTTTTTTGTTTTTTGTTCCTTTGTTTTGTTTTTGGTTTTGTTTTGGTTTTTAAGACAGAGTTTCTCTGTGTAGCTCTGGCTGTCCTGGAACTCACTCTGTAGACCAGACTGGCCTCAGTCTCAAAAGATCTGCTAGCCTCTACTTCCCGAATGCTGGGATTAAAGGCCACCAGCACCTGTTTCCCTTTCTATTCCTTAAAAATTACATGTAGGGGGCTAGGCAGATGGCTCAGGGGTTGAAAGCTCTGACTGCTTTTCCTGAGATCCTAAGTTCAATTCCCAACAACCACATGGTGGCTCACAACCATCTGTGATCTGATGCCCTCTTCTGGTATGTGTGAAGACAGCTACAGTGTACTCATACATAAAATAAATAAATAATTCTTTTTTTTTTTTTAAATTGCACGAGGCAGCCAAGCATAATGGTGCACACCTTTAATCCAGCACTTGAGAGGCAGAAGCAGGTGGATCTTTGTGGATTCCAAGTCAGTCTAGTCTATATAGCAAGTTCTGAGCCAACCAGGACTACATAAGGGGACCTTGTTTTAGAGAGAGAGAGAGAGAGGAGAGAGAGAGAGAGAGAGAGAGAGAGAGAGAAAGGCTCTGTTTCCAAATAAATAAACTATTTCAAAGTTTTGTAGTGTAGCAACTGACCATAGCTCAAGTCCCCTTCCCCACCACTCTCTCTTTGAGACAGTAAGTGTCACTATGTCACCCTGACTGGTCTGGAACTGAGAGCACCTGCCTTTGACTCCAGAGTCCTGAGATTAAAGGCCTGTGTCACTACCTTGCGGCAGTACTACCACACTCTTTTTTTTTTTTTTTTTAGATTTATTTATTTATTTTATGTATATGAGAACATCAGATCCCATTACAGATGGTTGTGAGCCACCATGTGGTTGCTGGGAATTGAACTCAGGACCTCTGAAAGAGCAGTCAGTGCCCTTAACCACTGAGCCATCTCTCCAGCACCCACTACCACACTCTTAATAAACAGATTCTCTATCCTTAATATGCGTACTTGGGTTCATTTTGAAGAGAGAAGAGAGGTGTAGATCCCATTTCCTTAAGTACTTGGGAGACTGAATAAAACAATTACCCAGTGTAATGAGTCTATTTATAATCAAAGCATACAAGTGGATCGGTAGTTTAAGGCCATCCTCAGTTACAGAGTGAAATTTTTTATGATAGCCTGTGCTACATGAGATCCCACCTCAGAAAACCGAAAGAGAAGGCTGGTAAGATCTGACAGCCAGTAAAGGTGTTTTTGGCCAAGCTTGAGAACCTGAGTTCAATCCCCTGGACTGGCAGAAAGGAGAGAACCGACTTTACACAATGTCCTCTCAGTGACACACACACACACACACACACACACACCGTACACACACAATAAACAAATGCAGATTTTAGAAGTTACTGTAGAGGAAAAAGCAAACCTATCTGATGCTTTGAAAACAAGCAGAGCAAGAAAAATTTCCATACCACTGGCCCTCGGTACCATCTAGTGGACAGCAAACCCCAATACAGGGTGATGCCAAAAAAAACAACCAGTCCTAAAACAGCTCACTTCCAAACTCCTAGACCTTTGCTACCTACAGAAAACGGGGAGACCAGGATCGAGGAAAACTGTCAGACAGTAACACAGCCTCGGGAGAGAAAGGAAGCCAGGAGCTAATGTGTTTTTTCATAAGCTACCTTTGGGGAAGAGAGTGAGTAGGAAAATGAATGATACTTTATTCCCTCATTATTGGTTATAACAGTAGCCTTCAAACTCACACACACACACACAAACTTATCACACATACGTTATTTATGATACACATGCACACACATTACTTATTACATACACACACACTGAGGACATATGGGCTGATTTGTATACTCTTACCGTGACGGCATTTGGAAACGAGACCTTAAGGCGAAAATTAGATTTAATTGAGGTCCTGAGATAGGGAACCTTTAATAGGATTTGTGCCCTTATCAAAGGGGATTCTTTCCAGGATGATAAGCTCAGGAAGATTCATGTGACTCTACTTAAGAGGGCAGCTACACACAAGGCAGTGTGAGAAACCTCTCGGTTGTGACTTTCTCAGCTGATTTTGTGGGGGAAGTAAAGTTTCTCCTTTACCAGTATGATGGCTGTTCTTGGTCACTGATGGGAAGAGGGACTCAGTTGAGGGACTGCCTGCTAATCTCTCCAATTAGCCTATGGGTGTGTCTGTGGGGCATTTTCCTGAGCTAATTGGAGGAGGTCCTAGGTCATTTTTTCTTAACCCGCAGGTCATTATCGCTCGGGGTGGGGGTGGAGTGGGGGGGTGGGGGGTGGTTGAAAGAACCTTTCACGAGGGTCACCTTGGACCATAGGAAAACACAGCTATAAGGTTGGAGAGATGGCTCAGTGGCTAAGACCACTGGCTACACTTCCAAGAGGTCTTGAGTTGAATTCCCAGAAACTACATGGTGGCTCACAACCATCTCTTAATAGGTTCTGATGCCCTCTTCTGGCATGCAGGTGTACATGCAGATAGAGCACTGACAACATAAAATATATAAATAATTAAAAAAAAAATACACAGAGATTTACATTGCAATTCATGACAGTAGCAGAATTACGGTTATGAAGTAGCAACGAAATAATTTTACGGCTGGGGATCACCACCACATGAGGGGCTGTATTAAAGGGTCACAGCGTTAGGAAGGGTGAGAACCACTGTCCTAGGTGGTCCTAGATTGCATAAGAAAGCTAGCCGAACAGAAGCAGGGTACAGCTAGTGAGGCATGCTGTCCCGTTGTTGCTGTTGGTGGTGATGTTCTGGAGTTGTTTGCTCGTTGGAGACTGGGTCTCATGTAGTTCTGGATGGCCTGGGACTCACTTCATAAACAAAGCTGAATTTGAACTCAGAAATCCTTCTTCCTCTACCTCCCAAGTGCTGCGATGAAGGCATGGTCCTCTGTGGCCTTGAGTTCCTACCTTGGCCTCAATTCATCGGCTATAGACCACATTGAAAAAAAACCCTTTCTTCAAGTTGGTTGTGGTGGAGTTTCTATCACAGCCATAGAAAGTAAGCTAGAAGGCTGGAGAGATGGCTCAGCGATTAAGAGCACGGGCTACTCTTTCAAAGGTCCTGAGTTCAGTTCCCAGCCACCACATGGTGGCTCACAACCATCTGTAGTGGGATCCGATGCCCTCTTCTGGTGTGTGTCTGAAGACAACTGCATTGTATTCATATAAATAGAAAAAAAAATCTTTAAAAGAAAAAAAGAAAGCAAGCTAGGCCGGGCAGTGGTGGCGCACGCCTTTAATCCTAGCACTTGGGAGGCAGAGGCAGGTGGATTTCTGAGTTCAAGGCCAGCCTAGTCTACAGAGTGAGTTCAAGGACAGCCAAGGCTACACAGAGAAACCCTGTCTCGAAAAGAAAAAAAAAAAAAACTAAACTAAAAGAAAGTAAGCTGAAACAACTAACTTTCTCACAATCTAACTGGGTCTGAAAAATCAGATTAGCACTAGAATAGCAGATGAAAGCACACAAGTTGTGTTGGGTTATTTTTATGTGCGCCGTACCTTTAAGAGGGTAATGATGATACAAAGAAGCAGCGAGTGTTGAGAGCTCATAGCTCATACACGAGATTAAATCAACCAGGAAAACGTGAGGAGAGGAGAGATTGGGTGGTAGTGGAAATGTGGATAGAGAAATAAACTTTCTTTTTGGGGTTGGTTTTTGTTGTGATTGTTTTTTGAGCCTCACACCACCCAAACCGGCCTCAAACTTACCTTTGAGGATGTTACCTTACCAAGGATGACTTGAACTCCTGATCCTCCAGGATCAACCTCCCAAGTGCTGCTGGGAGTACAGATTTATGTCACCAAAGCTAGCTCATAGGGTTTGTTTGTGGTGGAGTTCTCTCAGCCTTGGTTCCCCATCTCTGGTGACAAAAATGTCTCCCCTTCCTCCCAGTGAGGAGGCACATCTAAAGACGTGCGCCACCCCTGCCCGGCTGAGGGGGCACCTTTGCAAGCCGCCTTGTGGTTTGCTTTCAGGAAGAAAGAGGAAACAAAGAGCATCAGTATTATATTTTCTTCCGTAGTGAGAATTCTGGAGTTTTAGAATTCTGTTCTTTTGAAAACACAGAAATATTATAAGGATATGTTTTCGTTTTAATCCTAGGTGTGGTGTACTGGCTGGTTTTGTGTGTCAACTTGACATAAGCTAGAGTCATCAGAGAGGAAGGAGCCTCAGTTGAGGAAAGGCCTCCATGAGATCCAGCTGTAAGGCATTTTATCAATTAGTGATCCACAGGGGAAGGCCTGGCACATTGTGGGTGGGACCATCGCTGGGCTGGTGGTCCTTGGTTGTATAAGTAGGTTGAGCAAGCCTTGGGAAGCAAGTCAGTAAGCCACACCTTTCCATCGCCTCCCCATCAGCTCCTGCCTTCAGGTTCCAGCCCTGTTTGCGTTCCTGTCCTGATTTCCCACAATAATGGACTATGATTTGCAAGTGTAAGCCAAATAAACTTCGTCCCCAACTTGCTTTTTGGTCATGTTGTTTTGTCACAGCAATAGAAACCCTAAGACAAATTGATATCAGTTTAGTGGGGCATTGCTGTGTCCAGACCTGACCATGTTTCTGGGAGGATTTGTGGAAGGACTTTGGAACTTTGGGCTAGAAAAGCCATTGAGTGCTGTGACCATTGTGGGAAGTTCTGTGGAAACTTGGAGGATAAGAATGTTGAGAACAAGCCGGGCTGTGGTGGCACACGCCTTTAATCCCAGCACTTGGGAGGCAGAGGCAGGTGGATTTCTGAGTTCGAGGCCAGCCTGGTCTACAGAGTGAGTTCCAGGACAGCCAGGGCTACACAGAGAACCCTGTCTCAAAAAAAAAAAAAAAAAATATTGAGAACAGTGCAGAAGATGGAGACCTGGCTTGTGACATTTCAGAGGGAAGACTGAAGACTCTCTCAGGACCATTGCTATTTTGATTGCAAATGTTCTGGTTAGCTGGGGCTGAAGAATCAGCTGTGATTAACACGGTATCAGAACTACTAAAGAGAAACCTTTACTGTGACAATGAATGAGACTGGCATCAGAGGTGAAATCTTCTGGCAAGTGTTTCTTGAGAGCACAGAGCAGCTGTGTTCCAGAGGCAGCCACAGTTGAACTTCACGTTGGCAGCTGGACTTGGTAATGTCACCCAGGTGGTACTGGTTTGGAAGGATCATGGAGAGCAGCTGAGGCTTGGCACCGTGAGGGGCCAGGAGAGGCCATTGATTAAGACGCAGCCTCAGTGGCATTTGAAGGTCCAGGACTGAAAGGGTCAGGTAAAGAAGCTGAGGCATCAGGAAGAGCCTGTGACAGGCTCCTGATGAAAGTGCGGCCTGGTTGCGGCAAAGGACCCCCAGCAGTTTTGGAGATGCCCAGGTAACATAGTGTTTTGTCGCACTAATAAGAACCCTGACTAAGATATGTGGGGGTATGGGCCTGTGTCACAGCAGCTGACTATGATTTGCCTCATGCTCTAGCAGAGGCATGGTTTTGCCATCTGCTGATAGTTTCTGTGATTGTGTGGCCTTTAGGATTTTGGGAACTGTTCAGAATATATAAACGCTGGGACCCTGAGAGGCAGGGTGGGTGGTTGTCGGTCGTTCTGGGATGTTGTTGGTTATAGTTTGCTAGTAGTCATAGCCAGAAGAAACAAGAAATTAGATTCAAAGATCTCTACCAATCTCTCTCCCTTCTATCCTTTCTCTCCTACCTAGTGATAGGGGTGAAATGGGGGAGGGGCATAAAGGGTGGGAAAAAGAAGACCCCACAATGTAGCAAAGACCAGCTGAATTCTTCAACTTAAAATAACCAATATACTAAAGTGGCCTATTTCAAGATGGTAGGCTCTAAATTCACCACTTTCATGGGTCACGTTTTGAATATTCTTGCCTTACAAATGTTCTTCTGTGGAGGGAAACAGACCCTGCAAAACTGAAAGCAAGTTGGACACATACGTCTCGCTGAGACCTGCAAATGGAGGCCAAGTCTTCACTGACAGACTTTCATGAGAACTGTCTCAAACTAAACCAACTGGCTTAGGAGCTGGAGGAACTCACTGTCTAATGAAGGTGGTTGAGAACTAAGTAACCATGACAATGTTTGATAACCATTACAGTTAGGGAAAGATAGCTTTGTCAGTCAAACACGAGCAAGAGGCCAGGTTCACCCTGAGAGGGGTGGGGGCCTCGGGGAGCTGGTCCAAGGAGACAGACACAGATGGATCCCTGAGGCTCATGGGCCAGTCAGCCTAGCAGAATCAGCGAGCCCAGGCCTAACGAGGGTCCTTGCCTCAAAGAACAGGGTGGATGTCTTCTCTACATTTGTGTGGCATCATGGGAATACACACGAAGAACACACAAGAGATGGGTAGCTTAGCTCATGTTTGAGAGTGAGGCCGAAAGCTTTAAAGGGACTGGGAGAGGCTAAGAATTTTAACAGGGTTGATTTTGGTGGGACTTCTACGTGAACCTGGGGCCTCTGAATTCCTGAGAGCGCTGACCATGGTTCCCAGCAGTCTGTGACAAAGGCGCAGCGTGGACAAGGCGAGGGATGAGCAGTAGATCTTCTGGATGAATCTTGACACGTCATTACTTTACCCTGACATCATCTTAGGCAGCATCCAAGGTGAAATTTCAAAAGCTGCTCCAGCATCTGAAGCAAACCGGCTATCTTCATTCAGAAGCAGTGAGGAAGGCACAGCAGATGTACTGCTGTGTGGCACAATGACACACACATTAGTGTCAAATTAATCTTGTTTTAAATTTCACTATATATTTCAATGCTAACTTGTGTTTACTTGAGGCTTAGTTTTGCCATACATTACTTTGTTTGTTGAGATAGTCTTACCCTGTAGACCAGGTTGGCCTTGGAATGTTGGCAATCCTGCCTATCTCCAGAGTCCTACAACAGGTGTGTACTACCACAACCAGCTGCATGCAAAACTTCAAAATATTATGGGTTAGGGATGTAGATCAGAGGGAGAGCTACCACGTGCAAGGCCCTGGGTTCAATCCCTAGCACTATTGAAACGTCAGTGTCTTCTTTCACCACATTAGCAAGACAAGAGCTGAGAACAGAGCCACCACATGTTGTCTACTTGAATTTATTCTTACTTTCTTTAAAAAAAAAAAAAAAAAAAAAAAAAGGAAGAGGTTCGGGATGGCCAGGGAAGTAACTCATAAACACTGTGAACAGGAACCAAGACTCCAAAACATGGGTACTCCTCGTACCCTCACCCTCAGATCTATAACAGACTCCCACCCCACCCCCAATTTCAACAAGACACCCAGATCAGCAGCAGAGGTACCTTGGGTCGGCACTCAGATTGTGAACACTGGGATGGAAGGGGAAAGTCCAAAAACAGGAGCTGAGAAGAAGGGGAAGGGATGAAGGAGAGCCTAGGCTCTGGAGGACGGAGTCGGGCCATAGGAGGTGGAAGTGAGCCAGTATGGGGGTGCCCCTCCTGACTGCTGCAGCCCACACTCCCTGGACCCCAGAGCACCCCATGGTTTGTTCTGCAGTCCACTCCCCTACTCCTGAAGCCTCACAGGCCCAACTCCAAGTCCTCCAGCTCCTCTTCCAGAATCCTCCGCCGGGCCAGCTTCTCCAGCTGCTCTCTGCTGGGCTGGCTGACCTCGCCGGCCTGGATGCGCTGCTGTAGCTCCTCCACCTGTCTCAGCTTCTTCCTTAGGTTCTTGATCTTCTTGGCTTTCTCTGTGGTGGCAGCAGAGTCGGATGGATCAGAGGCAGCTAGAGGCGTGGCCTGGGGGCCGTGGAGAGCACTAGGCGTCTGGGCTGTGTCTCCCAGAGACACCTTATCAAGAGTCCTGCTCAGGGCCTCTGCGTCTTTCTCTTGCTGCTGCCTCCTCTTCTCCTTCCGCTTCAGGTTGCGTTTGGCTGTCTTGGAGAGGCCTGCTTCACCACCTTCAGGTCTGGATGGGGTAACTGGCGTGGTGGCCTCAGGGCTCAGCCCTGGGGGAAGTTCTGGTTTACTCTTGAAAAACTTCACATACTTGTTTTCATATCTGCAAGAAACAGAGATGCTAAAGCTTCCAGGACTCACCTCAGCCTGGATCCTCCCACCTCAAGCCTTCCCAGGACATTCCCGGTTTTCTCTGCCCTTCAGGGTCCCTGGTTTGTAGGAAAGTTCTAGAACTCGTGGCTATGGCCCTCTGATTGCTGTCTAGAGATCCTAGAGAAGAGAGGTCAAAGGTACAAGACTAGTTGGGGAACGCCCCACTCACCCCTCATTCCCAGCTCCTTCCTCTCCTGAGACCGTTGTCCCTCCTTCCATTTCTTTCGGGCCCAGTCGATTCATCCCTGAACTCCACGGCATAATACGCTATACTTGTGTAGGGACCCACTAAAAACCCCGTTAAGCCTAACCACGCACACTGGGACCTCCTCCTGGGGCACGTATCCTTCTTTGACCCTCCGCTGCTTGCGCCACGTCCCGTCGGGTCTCTGTGTTGAGGCAATGTACTTGCCTGAAATGACAGAAGGTAAGCTGGAGTCAGTCTCTCTCGTTTTCAAGTGTCTTCCAAGGTGAGAGAAGTGTTTACAAATGTGCACAGCTCCCCAGCACCCATCCATCCAGCCTAGTGAAAGATAAGGCTCACTATGAAGACCAAGCAGGCCTTGAACTTGCCATTCTCCCACCTCCACTTCCTGAGTGCCAAGATGATAGAGACCACTCAACTAAGGCATTTCTCATAGCAACTTCCAATCTTCTGTTATTTATTGACTAGCACCTATCTTTGCCCCAACGGAGCTACTACTGCTGCTTTTAAGTAACATGTAGACAGACCGGGGAGAGATGGCATTTTGAGTGAGTACAAGGCAAAGGGAACATCAAAAGCAGTAAAGAAACCAGACCGTCAGAGGCCAAGACAAGTACACAGAGAAGAGCAGGGAAGACTGAGGGAGAGATTTCATTCAGACAGAGTTTGAAAAACCAAAACTTTTGGGAAAATGGATTATAAAGGCATAGAAACACACGGATGTAAAGGACGCTTGTTCATGTTTATTTATGTGTATATGGGGTGTGCATGCACGCACAGACATAACAAGGTACCCAGGTGGACATCAAGAGGACAACATTCAGAAGTCAGCTCTCTTTCCATCTTTACATGGGTCCCAGGGATTAACCTCAGGTTCTCGGGTTTGCTCAAGCACTTTCCCCTCTGAGCCATGTCATGGGCCCAAGAATTATTCCTACTTAAAAAGATCAAAATACTGTATAAAAATAAAGTATAAATTGTGTGTGTGTGTGTGTGTGTTTATTTAAGGCAGGGCCTAATGAATCCCAGGCTAGTCTCATACTACCAATTCAGTCTATACAGGGTTGGTTTACATGGTGCTGGGTGTTTGTGCATGCTACAAATGAGCTACATCCCCAGCCCCATAAAAAGCTTTAAGGCTCAGCAGGTAAAGGTACCAGGGGACCTGAGTTTGTCCCCAGGATCAACATGGTGAAAGGAAAGAACTGACTCTGGCTTCCACCCATGCATCATGGCAATGTGCACACACATACACTAAATAAAATGTACTCAAAATAATTAAAGATATTTTTTAGCCGGGCAGTGGTGGCGCACGCCTTTAATCCCAGCACTTGGGAGGCAGAGGCAGGCGGATTTCTGAGTTCGAGGCCAGCCTGGTCTACAGAGTGAGTTCCAGGACAGCCAGGGCTACACAGAGAAACCCTGTCTCGAAAAACCAAAAAAAAAAAAAAGATATTTTTAGAGGATCAGAGAGATGGCTCAGCAATTAAAAACACAATCACCCAGCAAAAATATAATAAAAACTTTTAAAAGAAAAAAATGGTTAAGATATGATACAGCAGTTGGAGGTAATAGAAAAAAGCAAATAGAAACATGGTATTAGGCATAAGAAAACAGGGAACAAAGCGTTCCTTCCTTCTTTGTTTTTTTGGGGAGGAGATACTGGGGACTGAACTCAGGACCTTGTATACCTTGTATATAGTAGACCACCACTACATACTATGTCCTTGTATATAGTAGATAAGCCATGCTCCCAGCAGTAAAACAATTCTTCAGGTGAGTCAGACAGGGAATAACAAGAGCCAGGCTGGAACCAAAAGAGGAAGCAGTTAAAAGCTCTGACTGCTTGTTCAGAGGACCTAGAGGTAAGATGTGGATTTCAACGCTGAGCTTCAGTTACCAAGCAATTTCAAATCCAGCCTGGACTACAAGGGACACAAGGGACACAACACAAGGGACACAAGGGACACAAGGAAGGAAGGAAGGAAGGAAGGAAGGAAGGAAGGAAGGAAGGGAAGGAAGGGTAAGTAAAAGATGGATTTGAAAGAGAAATTCCCTCTGAAACAAAGAACATAGATGGGTGAAGGGGCTGGAGAGATGATTTAAAGGTTAAGAGCCTCTGTTCTTGCTCCTGCAGAGGACCCAGGTTCGATTCCCAGCACCCACATGGAGGCTCATAACCATCTGTAACTCTAGTTCCAGAGGATTCGACACCTTCTTCTGACCTCCACAGGCACAAGGCACATACACAGTACACGGACATACATGCAAACAAAAACATTCACAACACATAAAATAAATCTCGAGGAAAAAAAGACTGCAGGTGGTGAGGTAGTCTAGCTGAGCTGCAGAGTGTGCTGGTGCGCAGAGGATATGCAGGCTGCGAGCGCCAGTCCAGGACCTCTGGTAAATGAGTACACCCGTCATCCAGTAGTGTTTGAAATCAGTCTGGCATGAGTGATGTGGGAGTGTAAGCTGAATAAACCCTTTCCTACCAAGATGCTTTTGGTCATGGTGTTTCATCACAGCAATAGAAACCCTAACTAGGACATGCTAGACAGTCACCAAACTATACTATGTAGGCGTTCACTGAGTGTTGGAGGAGTAAGGGATCCAATACTTCACCTCTGGTCAGTTAATCCGAACCTTAGGATTTTAGCATAAGAAAATCCTTCAAAATAAATAAATAAATAAATAAATTTTTAAAGTATTATTTATAGATAGCTAAATTAAACAAACTTTATATTCAATTTTATAAGAATGGAAAATACACCTTTCAAAAATGACAAAAAATAAAATATAAATCTGAAACAAGCCGGGCGGTGGTGGCGCACGCCTTTACTCCCAGCACTTGGGAGGCAGAGGCAGGCGGATTTCTGAGTTGGAGGCCAGCCTGGTCTACAGAGTGAGTTCCAGGACAGCCAGGGCTACACAGAGAAACCTTGTCTCACCACCACCACCACCCCAAAAAAACCTTAACAATTAAAAAGCATGGACAGAAACCCTCCAGGGGCTGGAAGGTGGGTCAGTGAACACACACGTGCTACACAAGCTGGACAACCTGAGCTCAGTCTCCACACAAACAACCACTAACTCCCACAAGTTGTCCTCTGGCTGCTAACTGACTACAACTGACCTTATAGAAGGAGGGAGGGATGGAGAGGAAAAGGAGAGAGAGAGAGAGAGAGAGAGGAGGAGAGAGAGAGAGAGAGAAAGAGAGAGAGTGTTTTGTTTTGTTTTGTTTTGAAGGGCACAGCCACGGGTGGAACGGCCATGTTCCAGTGGATTGCCCAGTCTTGAAGAGTCAATGCAAAATGCAAACTGGACTCTGGGCTATTAGAAAAAAAAAGACATTAACGTGGGAAGGGCTGGATCTAGGAGGAGCTAAAGGGTAGGCGTGGGGGGTGAATGCCATCAAAATTATTTTATGAAATTCTCAGAGACTAGAGAGATGCCTCAGCATTTAAGAGCCTGTATTGCTCTTCTAAAGGATCTGAGTTGGAATTCCAGCTCCAGGGGATCCAATGCCTCTGATCTCAGTGGGTACCCATACACATGTAGTGCGCGTGTGCGCGCGCGCCACACACACACACACACACACACACACGACTAAAAAGTAAAATACACCCTTAAATTTTTTTTTTCAAAGAATTCCAGGGGATCCTGCACACACATAGTGTACATATATGTACTCAAGCACATAACACACACATAAACACAATCAAAAAGAGGCCCCATGCTATGTGCCATGATTTCAATAAAATATGTGGTGTATAAGTTTAGAAAACACACAATATATAAAATGTTATGTTGTGGTTGTAATATTATAGATATTTTGCCAAGCAGTGACAGTGCATACCTTTAATTCTAGTACTTAAGAGAGAGGCAGAGGCAGCCAGGCGGTGGTGACACATGCCTTTAATCCCAGCACTTGGGAGGCAGAGGCAGGTGGATTTCTGAGTTCGAGGCCAGCCTGGTCTACAGAGTGAGTTCCAGGACAGCCAGGGTTTACACAGAGAAACCCTGTCTCGAAAAACCAAAAAAAAAAAAAAAAAAAAAAAAAAAAAAGAAAAAAAGAAAAAGAGAGAGAGAGAGGCAGAGGCAAGGGGAGCTCTGAGTTCCAGTCCAGCCTGGTCTACAGAGGAAGTTCCAGGCCAGCCAGGGCTACATGGAGAAACCCTGTCTCAAAAAACACAACAAACAAAAAATTATAGATATTTCTAGACAGGGCTGCTCTGGCTAGCATCAAACTCTGTAGCTGAGGGTTAAAAATTCTTAAAATGTATTATATTGTTTGTGTTAGTGTATTGTATGTGCATGCGATCACACAGACACACATGCCACAGTGTGTGCGCACGCGGGATCTCATGGACACACACACACACACACCACACCGGTGAAAACCGACACTATGGAGTTGGTTCTCCCCCTCCACTTATGTGGCTCCAGAGATTTAACTCAGGTCCCCAGGCTTGCAAGGCAAGAGCTTTTACCTGTTGAACCATCTTACCAGTCTGTAAGCAATTTTTCTTCCTAAGAATTCCCATTAACTTGTGGTATAATATAGATTAAAAAAAAAAAAGTATGACTTCACATGTAAACCTAACTGGCTTGGAGAATGATAATTACTTTTATTTTTGTTTTTGTTTTATGAGACAGGGTCTTTGAACTCAATGTGTGCCTCTCAAGTGCCGGGAGTCACCTCACCTGGCTTGAGTGAAATTACTTTTTATCGGGTGATTCACAGACAATTTACCAAGGACACAGCATCAGTTGTGATTGGTGGAAGATGACCCAGCTCTATACACATGGAATTGTGGGTATGGCTGAAGGAACAGAAAACAGGGAAGCACTTCAGGCTGGGAATATGAGCAAGGGGACAACCAGACTCATGGACTTTACAGTCCTTGGGGCACTCACATGGAGGAAGGGGGAACAGGTAAACAGTCTTTCCAGACTTAAACTCCTCCTCCTCCTTTTTTTTTTTTTTTTTTAAGTTTTAGTTCTCTCTCTCTCTCTCTCTCTCTCTCTCTCTCTCTCTCTCTCTCGATTTTTTTTTTCTATTTATATGAGCATCCTGTTGCTGTCTTCAGACACACCAGAAGGGCATCAGATCCCATTACAGATGGTTGTGAGCCACCATGTGGTTGCTGGGAATTGAACTCAGGACCTCTGGAAGAGCAGTCAGTGCTCTTAACCACTGAGCCATTTCTCCAGCCCTCAGACTTAAACTTCTTAGTCTCAATTATTCCCACTCGTGTCTGGCCACTGAAATACTAACATTCTGTAGATCTCTCTCTCTCTTCTCTCTCTCTCTCTCTCTCTCTCTCTTTCTTTCTCTCTCTCTCTCTTTTCTATACTTTTTTTCTTTGCTTTATTTGGCCAAAACATACTTTCATTGCTTAGTTATACCTAATATTCTTCAAAAATTATTTTTAAGTTGTATAAATAAAGTCCCAAGCAGGGTGGAGGTGGCACATGCCTTTAGTCCTGGCACTCTGAGGCAGAGATGGAGAACTCTCTTGAGTTCCAGGACACAGCCTGGTCTAGTTCCTGGATAGCCAGGGCTGCACAAGAAGCCTAGTCTCAAAAAAGAAAAAAAAAAATCATACACACACACACACACACAAACATTACCCTTTCCTGGCCTCTTAGAAACTGCACTTGTTGTGCATATAAAACTCCTACTGTGGTCTTATACTATGTTCTTATATTTATATAACTGCCCATTTTGTTAAAAGCAGGGATTTAGTTTTTGAACTTGATGGCAAGGAGTTTTACGGGCAGACGACAGGAAAACTAGCTGAACCAATAAATTCAGTATAGTGTTGAGTGTGGTGGTACAGAACTCACTTAGACTAAGAGTTCGACTTGTGCTATATATAGCAAGATGCTGTCTGAAAACAACAGGTGCTGGAGAGTCACCTTGTGGTTCAAAGTGCATTCTGCTCTTGCAGAGAACCCAAGTTCAGTGCCCAGTACACAGGTTAGGCACCTTCTAAGTCCTGCCAACCCCAGCTCCAGGAGAGCCAGCAACTTCTTCTGGACTTTGTAGACACCTACACACAAATGCATACACATGCATGTACACATAAATAAAACTGGGGGAGTACTTCTTGCTATGTTGCCAGAACTTCTGGGCTTAAGTGACCTGCCTACTTCATTTTCCTCAATAACCAGGGCTGTAGGCACACACCTTAAAGTTTTTAACTATTTTTAGTCCAAGATTGGTTGAATTGGCAGATGCAAAACCCACAGATACAAAGCAGCGTGTGAGTCATAAACTATGAGTAGAAAAAAATAAAAATAGCCATGCAATGTGAGAAGACTTGACTTAGATGGTCTATATAGATAGTACTGAGAGGAAAAAGAATTTCATTTTGAATGAATCAACAGGATCCAAAGACGGCCAAAATTTGAACTAGAGAAGACATAAGGGAAAGAGTGACAGTGGATTTAACGTGGGGTTGCTCACATGCTCACACTCAGGGTTTCTGTGTAAACCCTGGCTGTCCTGGAACTCACTCTGTAGACCAGGCTGGCCTCGAACTCAGAAATCTACCTGCCTCTGCCTCCCAAGTGCTGGGATTAAAGGCGTGCGCCACCACTGCCCGGCACATGCTCACACTCTTACAGTTCATAACATATGTCTATAGGAAAGACATATGGTAATGGCATTTATGCACACATGGATTCTAAATGTTTATTGAGCACTTACTGTTCTAGTCACTATACAGTAACAAAGCAAGAAAATCTTTGCCTGCTTGTAGCATACTCTAGTAAAGTTAAAAAAGACAACACAAGGCAGTTACAGAATCACCTTTACATGCTGAGCAATGGGAAGTTAAAGCCACTAATGCAAAGACAACAATTTTGTGAAAATAGTTAATGAAACTAGATAAGCAACCAGGGAGAAAGGTAAAGAAAAAGAAACACAAATTTAATTTATCTACATAGAGATCACAGTAGAACCCTTATCTAAGGGGACACAGTCCAAGCTGCCCCAGTGGATACCTAAAACTACAAGTAGCACAACTCTGCTACATCCCTAATCTAAAAACCTCAACTCTGAAATGCCCTCCAAATGTGAAACCTCCTGATTGTTAACAAGATGCTATGAGTAGAAGATTTTACATCATCTAACTTCACAACCAAATGCAAGTACAATAAGGACACTTTATAAAATTAAAATTTCTTCTTTCAGGACAGCCAAAACTACATAGTGAGGCCTTGTTTTAAAAAAAATAAGGCCTGGCATATTGCTGCACACCTTTAATCCTAGCACTCAGAGATAAAGGTAGGTAGGTCTCTGTGAGTTCAAGACCACCCTGGTCTACATTATGAGTCCCAGGATAGCCAAGGCTACATAGAGAAACCCTGACTCAACAAATAAGTAAACGAGTGACTAATACTATACCTTATAGGCTATTATAAAGCACATATGAAACTTAAGTGAATATCGATGTATCTCATCCCCAAGATATTTCATTTTGTATGTGCAAACATTCCAAATCTAAAAAAAGTCCAAAAACACTTTGATCCCAAGCATTCTGGATAAGAGAAACTCACTCTACATACCCTTTTCTCCTTGACTTACAAACCTATGATAAAAGCAATTAATCTATAAATCACAAATTATAGTAAAATAGAATAACTGGGACAATATACCATAATAAACATTATGTAAGAATGGTATCTCTAAATACTGTTCTGCATTTTTGATTCTCATTCAGCTATGGGCAACTGATACTGTGGACAAAAAAAGATACAACTTTGTAGCTGACAGTGAGCAAGGGGAGGCAGAGGCTTCTTAAATGACCACAGTGTGTGAAGGCCCTCAGAGATTCATATGACAAAGGAGCACCTATTCTATGCCAACTTGGTTCCAGCCTTCTGGCCTTGATAGTATCCAAGGGTTGAAGTCAAGAGGAAGGGAGAGGTCTGGTGATTCCCACCCAAAGAAACTAAAATCAAGGGCAGAGTATCAGATAACACTTGTAGTCAGAAACGACAAATCAAGGACTGTGGCTATAAACAATTGTAAGGCTTGTTATTTCCCCACAGTGGATGGGTGCCATCCTTAAACTTTCTTTAACTCTACTAGCAATAAAAACTTTCTTTTAATTTTATCTTATGTACGTAGTGTTTTGATTGTATGTATATGTACACTATGTGTGACTGTTGCCTGCAGAGGTTAGAAGATAGTGCCTGATTCTCTGGAACTGGAGCTACAAACACTTACAAGCAGCTATGTGGGTGCTGGGTAATACCAGCACCTGTAAATAGCTGTGGCCCTGTGCAATAGCAGTAAGTGCTCTTAACTACTGCGTCAACTAATTCTTAACTCTTAAGATCTTAAGGTGAACAGGGTCTTGACTAAAGAGTCACAGAAAGACAATAAACAGTAACACATCAAGGCTTGGGAGAACTCCACCAGCCCTGGGAATTACCTGTAAAGATGTGAGTCTCTGCGACCCGCTACAAGGAAAGAGATCTAGGTCACAGATCTGAACTTAGAAGGATCTCAGACCTAACAACTCTAAGACCTGAGGACTGTTTCTTTTTTCTTTTCTTTTTTCTTTCCTTTCCCTCCCTCTCTCTTTCTTTCTTTTTGGTTTTTTTCGAGACAGGGTTTCTCTGTGTAGCCCTGGCTGTCCTGGAACTCACTCTGTAGACCAGGCTGGCCTCAAACTCAGAAATCTGCCTGCCTCTGCCTCCCAAGTGCTGGGATTAAAGGTGTGCACCACCACCTCCCAGCTCTCTTTTTTCTTTTTTAAAGATTTGTTTTTTTATTGTTGCTGTTATTAAAAGATTTTGTAAAATTATGTACACACGTGTGGATGCATGCAGGTAATGCACATGAATGCAGGTGCCCAGAGATCGGAAGCACTAGATTCCCCTGGAGTTACAGACTGTCACAAGCTTTCTGATATGAGAGCTGAAAACCAAACTGAGGTCCTCTGGAAGAGCAGTCAGTGCTCTTAACCGATGAACCACCTCCCCAGGTTTATCATTTTTGAGCACGCACATATTTGTGGGTGTGCGCACATGAGTGCAGGTGCTGCAGAGGCCTGAGGGGCTGGATCCCTCTGGAGCTAGAGTTACAGGCAGTTGTGAGTCAGTTAACATAATGACGGGAAATCTGGGTCCTCTGGAAAACCAGTGTGTGCTCTTAACCACTGAGCCATCTCTCCAGACCCTAGGCACAATTTCTAAAAAAGAGAAAACAGAGCAGTGAAATGGCTGGGCGTCTAAAGCTGCTTGCTGGACCCAATCATCTGTTTGATCCCTGGGTCCACAAGCTGGAGGGAGAGAACTGATACGAGTAAGCTGAGCTCTTATTGCCACAGATGCACCATGGTAAGTCTTCCCCCTCCCAATAAATAAATAAGAAAATAAATTAAAATAATTGTAAAAAGAGAGTATCCAGGTTAGAGCAATGATCATCATCATTGCTCTCAAGGAAACAGGAAGGACAGCATTGACAGGAAATATTCCAAGCAAGGACAGTACTATGCCATGGAAAACATGCTGAAGTTATAGT
This sequence comes from Mastomys natalensis, assembly GCA_021653895.1. Lineage (NCBI taxonomy): Eukaryota > Metazoa > Chordata > Mammalia > Rodentia > Muridae > Mastomys > Mastomys natalensis. The sequence continues at coordinate 428,045 of JAJTUV010001656.1, read as the reverse complement.
AGGTGCTAAAGTATATTAAATACTATTTTAAGGGGGCAAGTGTTTAACACTATTAAATACTGCATAGACGCCGGCAGTGGTGGTGCACACCTTTAATCCCAGCACTTGGGAGGCAGAGGCAGGCGGATTTCTGAGTTCAAGGCCAGCCTGGTCTACAGAGTGAGTTCCAGGACAGCTAGGGCTACACAGAGAAACCCCGTCTCGAAAAACCAAAAAAAAAAAAAAATACTGCATAGACACTATGGATGAGGGAAAATTAAAAAAAAAAAATTGCTTTTTTTTTTTCCTAACAGTGGTGGTTCACACCTTTAATCCCAGCATGGGGGAGGCAGTGGCAGGTGAATTTCTGTGAATTTGAGGCCAACCTGGTCTACAAAGTGACTGACGAGGCTGTTACACAGAGAAATCCTATCTTGAAAAACAAACATGAAAACAGTTTTTTGCTAATTTGAAATCCTTATTTATCTTCTTCTAAGAAAAAGACTCAAGAAAGTACAGTGGTCAGAAGTCAGGTTATGAATGAATTAAATATGACACACATTCTAGTAACCAGACGAGAAAACTGCTATATTAAGTACTATAGGATTATCAATACGAGCGAGATGTCCTTAGTTTCATTTCAGTATACAGTCTAAGCGGAAGAGATCAGACCAAGGCAAGAAGACTGCCATGAGCTGAAGCACAGCCTGAGCTACACAAGGAACAAGACAGCCAGTGCTGCGTACCAAACCCTCCCCATTGCTGACACACACACACACAGACAGACACAGAGAGACACACAGGCACACACACACACACACAGACATACACACACACAGACATACACACACACAGAGATAGATAGACAGGCACAGAGAGACAGACACACACAGGCACACACACAGGCACAGAGAGACACACAGGCACACAGACACACACAAACACACAGGCACAGAGAGAGAGACAGACACACACACACAGACACAGACACAGAGAGACAAACAGGCACAGAGAGAGACACACACATAGAGGCACAGAAAGACACACAGGCACACAAACACACAGAAACACACAGGTGGCCGGGCAGTGGTGGCGCACACCTTTAATCCCAGCACTTGGGGGGCAGAGGCAGGCAGATTTCTGAGTTTGAGGCCAGCCTGGTCTACAGAGTGAGTTCCAGGACAGCCAGGGCTGTACAGAGAAACCCTGTCTCAAAAAAACCAAAAAAAAAAAAAAAGAGTAAATAGACAAGTTGGGCAAACAAAGAATGAGAGAATAGTTTTAAGTATTGAGCCAAGAAAGTGACTGGGTGAGTAAAGCCACTTCTGCCAGGCTTACTACTCAGAGAAGGAGAGAATCAACTCCAGACCTCCACATGTATGTATGTCATGTCTGAGGCTAGACTGGTCTACATAGTGAGGCCAGTTTGAACCAGCAGGGGCTATGTAGTGAGACTCTGTCTCAGGAAAAAAATAGTGTTTGTGTTTGTGTATGTGTGTGTATGGGTGTGTAATAGGGAAGGTGACAGCGAGTTAGGAAAGCCTCAAGTTCTGACCTTAGAGACTGGTTATGTATAATAGCAAATGAGCAGCCAATATTCCTTTAGGCAGAGAAAAAGACAGGGTAATGAGATAACAATTAAAATCACAGCATCAGAAAAGTCACAGTATGTTAACACAGTTAGAATGGGCTTTTATTAACATGAAGCTACATCACACCAGCAATTTCACACACGTCTTATTGACTCTGGATATAATTATCATTTACAAGCTGAGTACAGTCTCCAACAAGTTTATTTTTATTTTATTTGAGATAACATCTCACTATGTAGCCCAGGCTGAACTAGAAATCACCAAGATCCACCTGCCTTTGACTCCAGAATGCTGGAATTAAAATTGTGTGCCACTAAGCCTGACTAAATCTTCAAGAAGTTAAGCTCAGGCCTGAAATCCCAGCATTTGGGAAGTTGAGGCAGGAAGACTGCCATGAGTTCAAGGCTAGACTGACTTAGAGACTTAAGACATGGTAAGGGAAGATTATTTGTGCTCATATTATAGAATAGTGTCTTCTATCTTGAGACAGGGTCTTATGTAGCCCAGGTCAGCCTCAAACTTGTTATGGAGCTGAGGATGACCCTGAATTCCTGATTCTTCTGCCTGTGCCTCCCCAGCTCTAGGATTACAGACGTCCATCACCACAACCTAGTTTATGCTGAACCCAAGGCTTTGTGTATGCCAGGCAAGCACTCTACCAAGCTGCATACTGAGCACACAGGTAGTAAGTATCTTGAGCGTAAATATCTGAGCAGACAAATGTAAATCTGTATCAATTCCCAAAGGAGAATAGCAGCGATAACAGGGCTCAATATTTGTAGGTATCTTATTTAACTTTCACAACTCTACGAAATATCATTCCAGTTTCACACATGATGAGAAATGTATTAACATTCCCCAAGTTACCATTAGTAAAGAGTATCAGAAACTAAAAATCAAAACTCTGAATTCCAAGGGCTATTACCAGACACTGGACCTGCCACCAAGTAAAGATGGGTCTGGCCAAGCCTGACACATGGTACAAAGAACTGATTCCCTTAACTTGCTTTTTGACTGACATATGAGAGCATGCTCACATATGTCACACACATTGAAATAAACACAGATAAATACATAAATGTAATACAAAAAGGTTCAAACTTACTACTAATCAAAGGAAAGAAAAATTAAAACAAAACAGAACAGGGGCCTGGGAAATGACTCGGTTGGTGAAAGGAATAACCAAGGTCAGCACCCCTGCCCTTTACACACACATGTGCACACACCACTAATATGTATAACACAGAAATACATAAGAAATTTAAAACAAATCTAGCAAACTCATATGAACTTTGTATAAATCGAAGAAGCTAACAGTCCTGTCATCCATCTTATCATCTAGCAATATTCCCAAAGGCTTGTTCACAACTATTTTGTGCTTACTTTGGCAGGACATATACTAACAATATAGAGATTAGCACGGTATCTGCATAAGGATGCAAATTCACAAAACATTTCACATTTTAAAAACAAGGTGAGGGTATTTCTGGAGAGATGGCCCGGAACACTTGTTGTTCTTGCAGAGGACCCAAGTTCAGTTCCCAGTGGCCAAAACCATCCATAACCCCAGTTCCAAGGGACCCAACAGACACACAGGGTACACATACATGCCTACAAGAAAAGCACTCATACACATAACCTAAAATAAATTTAAAAATAAACAAAAAGAAGCCTTAGGAACTTTTTTTTCTTGCTGCCAGCCTAGGCTAGCTCCAAAGTCATAAGCTCAAGTGATCCTCTTGCCTCAGCCTTCTGAGATGCTAAGACTCCAGATGTGCACCACCACACCTCAGCCTTCTGAGATGCTAAGACTCCAGATGTGCACCACCACACCTCAGCCTTCTGAGATGCTAAGACTCCAGATGTGCACCACCACACCTCAGCCTTCTGAGATGCTAAGACTCCAGATGTGCACCACCACACCTCAGCCTTCTGAGATGCTAGGACTCCAGATATGTACCACCACACCTCAGCCTTCTGAGATGCTAAGACTCCAGATGTGCACCACCACACCTCAGCCTTCTGAGATGCTAAGACTCCAGATGTGCACCACCACACCTCAGCCTTTTGAGATGCTAGGACTCCAGATATGTACCACCACACCCAGCCTAATGAGTTGTTTCTGCATTATCAGGGACAGACCTAGGACTTCATATACAGCAGGTAAGTGTTCTATAGCCACATCCCCAGCTAAAGAACTTTTAGTAGCAAAGAGTATCACTGAGAGCATAACATGAAGTGAAAAAAGAAAATACAAACGTCCATGTTACTTGAGTCAATCACATTTAAAAAATATGGCACACGTCTGTAATTCTAGCAGTCACAAGGAAGAGGCAAGAGGATAACTGCAAGTTGAGTCAAGAACCAGGCTAGCCAGAGCTAGAAAAGGAGATCCTGTCTGGAATAACAAAAATAACGGAGGAAGGAAAGGAGGAGGAAGGGAAGGAAAGAATCTGCCAGATTTAACAGTAGGTACCAGGATGAATGATCCGTGAGCCAGGCACAACATGTATCCGTGAGCCAGGCACAACATGTACCCATAGACCTCGTTACTTAAGAGTCTGAGCACAAAGAGCACTTGAGCTCAGCTGAGGACAAGCTGGATAGTGTGTAGCACGCCTTTAGTCCCAGCATTAAAAAGGCAGAAGCAGGCAGATCTCTGAGTACAAGGCCAGCCTGGTCTACAGAGAGTTCCATTTCCAGGACAGCTACATAGAAAACCCTGCCTGAAATGAACAAACAATGAAACAATGGCAGGCTGGGAGCTGAGAGCTGGAGGTATAGCTGAGTGGTACTATCCTTGGCATTAGAAGCACACCACTCCTACCCAAAATAAGTAAAGCAGAAACATTTGAACAATAAAATAAAGAAATACTAGCTAACCCTAATATAAAATATATCAGCAAAATAATATTAAGTAAATGACTGAATAAACAGGAGAGATGCAGTGTGTGCGTGTGTGTGGATTCACACCGTATATCTAGCAGTTGGGAAGCTAAAGCAGGGTACCAAATGAGACCCTGTTTCAAAAAGCCAAACCAAACCAAACCAAAACCAAAACCAAAAAAACAAACAAAAAACCAAACATGTTAGGAAGAAGACTCCAAATAATCTGTCCTTAAAAAGGAAAGCCTTAGCCGGGCGATGGTGGCGCACGCCTTTAATCCCAGCACTTGGGAGGCAGAGGCAGGCGGATTTCTGAGTTCAAGGCCAGCCTGGTCTACCCAGTGAGTTCCAGGAAGGCCAGGGCTATACAGAGAAACCCTGTCTCGAAAAAACCAAAAAAAAAAAAAAAGGAAGACTAACACCTATTCCTTATTTAGGCTCACAGTGACTGATAGCCTCCATAAAGCATGAGGCGGGGTCGCAAGATAAGTACTAACTGCTCTTCCAGAGGACCAGAGTTCAATTCCCAGCACCCACTGGCACCTGACAACTACCTGTACCTCCAGTTCCAGGGGACCCAATGCTCTTTTCTGGCCTTACTGAGCAAGAGGCATACATGTGGTAGACAGACAAAATAGCTATACACATAAAAATAAAAAATTTTTAAATGACGAAAGGTAAAGACTTTATAAACACCATTTCCGACAGATAGCAGTGTTACTACACACAGGGTTGGGGAAATTACTGTTATCTTATAACTTGTAACCCATCTCTACTGTTTTCCTCCAAAACCACTTAGTCTAAACTTAATGACAGAAACATCAAACAGCTGGGGATGGTGACATACACCTGGAATCCTAGCATTCAGTAGGCTGAGGAAAGGTAGATCCAGAGTTCAAGACCTCCCTGAGCTAGACACTGTGTTTCACACAAACCTGGAATGTGTGTGTGGGTGTAGATATATACACCCACCCACACACCCACAGAGGACAGAGAGTGAGAGTTGGGAATAGGGAGAAAGGAAAGACAGATCCAGACAGATCCAGAGTTCAAGACTTTCTGGGGCTAGACAGTGTGTTTCATACACACACACACACACACACACACAGAGACGACAGAGAGTTTAGGATAGGGATAAAGAAAAAACTCCAACTGAAGAGTAGTCTTCAAAATACATGCCTAGCTCGCTGAAAACTGCTGGGGGTAGCTCTGGGTAAGGCACTGCTGTGGGAGCACAGAACCTGAGCTAGAACCCTCAGTCCCACTGGGGCCAGAGAAGTGGCTCGTCAGTTAAGATCACTTGTTGCTCTTACAGAGGACCCAGGTTTAATTCCCAACACTCAGGTGGCAGCTAACAACTGTCTCTGCATTCTGACTAAGGACACTGAGCACATACATAATATATGTTGGCAAAACACTCATAAACATACTAAAATACTTTTAAAAGCATCACTAGCGTGCAAGTAAACAGAAAGGTGTGGTCATATGCACTTGTGACCCAGTGAGACCCTGCCTCGAGGAATGTGGCAGAAAGAACAGGCACGAGCTGGCCTCTTCTGGTCTCTGAAATCATGAGTGGGCACATTTGAGTATATATACCACACACACACCTGTACACTCTACAAAAGAAGCCCATAAAGGTGACTGAGGTGAAGAAAAGTGTGAGAAACTGTCATTAAGGAGGCATGAGACCTACATGTGATGACGTGCTAGATGAGAGGACATGAAATCTACATATAATGACATGCTAGAAAGCCATGGGACCTACATGATGACATGCTAGATGAGATCCTGGATCAGAAAAAAAAATATGAAAGGTCTCTCTCTCTCTCTCTCTCTCTCTTTTCTGTCTTTCTTTCTTTCTGACAGTGTAGACCAGGCTGTCCTTAAACTCAGGAGATAAGATTCTCTATCTTCTGATTCTCTATCTTCTAAGTGCTGTGATCATAGGCCTGGGTCACCACCACCAGCTTAAGGAAGTTTCAATAATTTTTTTGTTTTTTTTTTTTTTGAAACAAGTTCTATGTAACCCAGGCTGGCCTCAAAGTATAGGACTTCTGTTTCTACTTCCCAAGTGCTGGGACTCCAGGTATGAACTACCATGCCTAACCTGAATAACCTATGACTTTAACTAATAATAATATACTGATACAGATTAGTTTACAGTAATAAAATGAATTCAAATTACAGAATAAAAAAATTCAATAATAAAATGCTAGTTAAAGGGAAAGATGTGAGGTATATAGGAATTCTTTGAACCATCTTCTCAATTGTTCTAAAAATCTAAAGCTTTTCTGAGAAACCAAGTCTAAACCATCTCACTGTTTTAGAATAAACAAATCTATCAAAGTCTTAAAAGGTTGCTCTAGAGTTGGCTAGAAAAGGGTACCCATGACAGGAAATAACAATGGAAGGATCAGAAAAGGTGAATCTGAAAGGTGACAGGTGGTACAGCCAGGAGTTAGACATTCAGCATTATAAAAGAAAAGGGCATAAGTAACACGGGAGATGAAGCGCTAGGCATGACAACCACAGTCAAGCAACAGAGACCCGATAGTCAAGAAATCTGGACTTTAACAGTGCAGCCCACACTTATAATCCCAGCACCCAAGCCGCTGATGTGAAATCCTGACGGGAGGCAGGAGACAGGGAGAAAGGAGAGTGACAGATACCTGGCTGTGGCTCGGACAGAACAGAAATGACAGGCCTTAATTTTCCAATGAATAGGAAGTAAGGGTATTTGCCACAAAAGGAGGAATTAAAGGGCTAATGACAGAGTCTGGTAAAATAGTCATAGGAGAATTTAGGATACCAGGAAGCAGGGATGGGCAAAAGACTATGATACTGACAGAAGTTAACACTATACTGAATCTAACTTCCAATTTTCTTTTCTAGTAATATATTACAGTCTAAAATCAGAATCCAAGAAGAGTTTATGGATATCATTTAAGACAAAGACAGCCATGGCGGTACTGAACTGAATGCCTGCAATGCAGGCATAGGAGGTGGAGACAGGAAGACAGGACTTCAAGGCAAGCCTGAACTGCAAGAGACTCTACCTGAAACAGCCAAAAAATAAACAGAAATGCTAAAAGAGGGGGCTAGGGATACAGCTCAGCAGTTAAAGCACTTGCCACATTAATATAAGGACCAGAACTCAGATCACCAACATCCACGTACACACCACGGGCTGGTGGCATGCCTACAATCCCAGCACGTGGGAGACAGAGACAGGATCCCAGGAGCACCCTGACTAGCTAGCTAGACTAGCTGAGTCACCAAATTCTGGGTTACAGTGAAAGATCCTGTCAGATATAAGGTGGGGGGTGGGGGGGGACAAGGGTGGGGGCGGGGTGAGGGAGTCAAGGAAGACACCTGACATCAACATCTATCTGGCCTCCACATGCATGTGGACCTGCACCCACCACACATGCACGTGCACACAGGCAAGTACACACATTCACACACACATGGAACCAGAAAACCTGAAGAGGGCAAAAAGCTGCCTCTGTGGATTTGAGACAGTCAAATGGCGACTGGTGAGGAGGCTAAAGCGAAGGGGAATACCTGAAAGGAAATGTGTCACAGATGAGGTCCAGGTTGTAGTAATCCTGAGGTGTAGCTGAAAATACAAAGGTACGTCAATGATCTTGTGCTCAGGAACTAGGGAGGTCAGAGTATTCCCAAGCTGCTACAGACAGAGTAACAACAAAAATAAAAACAAAAGGGCTAGAGAGCTGGCTCAGGGATTAAGTGTGGCTACTGCAGTGGGACTGAGGACTTGGGGAGGGTTTGATTCCCAGCACTGACATACTGGCTCATAACTGTAACTCCAGTTCCAGATCTAATACCTCTTCTGACTTCTGTGGTCACCAACCACACAAATGATGCACAGACATACACACAGGCAAAACATTCACACACATAAAAAAAAAAAAAAAAAACCAAAAAACCCTAATCTGTGGGCAGCAGATAGGAACACTGCCATTCTGCTATAATTGCATTTGAAAAGCAGAGAAGCAAACAAACAGCTTATTTTTTCTTCTACAGAGTCACACAGAACAGAAAACATCTCTAGGACAGATGGAATATAAAAAGAGTAAGAAGGTACACATGAAAAGCTGCAAACTGCCTGTCACGGTAGGACACGCCTTTAATCCCACAGCTTGGCAGGCAGAGGCGAGTGGATCTCTACGAGTTCAAGGCTACGCAGTGAGCTCCAGGCCAGCCAGGGCCACATAGTGAGACCACATCTAGGGATTGGAGGACGGTTAAAGAAAAAAGTTGCTTTTTAAAGGTTGGACACAGTGGTGCACGCCTTTGATCCCAGCACCAGAGAGACAGAGGCAGGTGGATTGCTCTGTGTTCAAGACAAGTTTGGTCTGCATTGGGAGTTCTAGGCCAGTCAAGGGTACATAATGAGACCCCGTCTTTAAAAAACAAAACAATACTGGTTGCTGGCTAAAGACCTACTGAGTAGTAAACAACATTGTTTTAACATTGGCAACATTGCTTTAACACTTTGAAATGGGAGAACAGGGAAAGGTGGCTGAAAACCAAGTTGTCATTAAGTATCATAAAATAGGAAGTCTACTTAATAAGGAACATATAAAGCAAACCAAGAAGCATACATGGCACATCTTAAAACACACTGTGCATCATCGCACAATCTCAGGATCACTTCTACAAAACCCTAGAGTCAGTGACCACACATGAAGACCAAAATGAGGGTTACAAAAAACAGTCACCAGGTGCTTGCACTGCGTTTTTCCAAAGTCTTTCATATACCTATCTGATCATCTTGAAGTCAAAATTGCATATTATGCTAAAGACAAGGCAATTACAAACAAGACAAAAACATAAAGCTGATTCTCAGTTTCACACACAAACAGCAGACTTCAACATTTCAGACAGCTGGACTGAAGTTCTACTCAAGCTTTAAGAAATAATGGGGTTCTATCAATTGTCAAAGACGTTGAGAGAAAGGCCAGTAGATACTTTCCTGTTTGTTTTATCCCACTTTAAGTGGAAAACTCCACCAATGAGAAAAGTCAAGTTGAAAGTTAAATTCCTCTTCCCTTCACACCTCTGGATTTCAGTGACACCCCACCCCCACCCCCCAACAAATGAAGATGGGGCAAAGAGTGAGAAAAGCACTATGTAGCAATGAGATCATCAGCAGACACAGCTCGGAGAAAAAAGAATGAATACAGGGAAGGGTAGAAAGCAGGTCTAACAGTAAGAGATGGGGGAGGGGGAAAGAGGGTTGGAATTGGAGGGAACTGAGAGTGTAGGAACCCATAATGCTGGAGAACCCCGGAAAGGTCCAGGACTCCAACAGCTAGAAATAGCTGAAGCTCCTAAGGGTCCTGGAGCAGGGGACATTGAAGGACCCCAGGGTTTGGGAGACCGGAAGCAGAGACCCCCCCAAACACGAGACCAGAAGGGGGCGCAGGTAACAACCCAACAGGAATGAATGGGGAAGGCGGTACGGGGGCGTGGCAAAGGAGGAGCCCCGGAATGGGCGTGGCACAAACCCTTTTCCAAGTCCGAACCCCTAACCCAAGAATCCCGGGAGAAGCGGCTCCGCGATTCCCGCACTCTCACCGCCGGTCTCGTCAGTTACATAGGGAGTCGCCATCTTGAGAACCCGAACCACTTCCGGCGTGAGCGGGCTGGGGTCCCGCCCCCCTCCCCACCGGAAGTGGAGTCTTCATCCTAGCAAGCCACCATTTTAATCTTAAAGAGAGACTGCACCATTTCTTTGACACGGGAGGCGGAAAAGGGAATGTAGGCGCTCACAGTCGTGGCTCTTTTACTACCACCGATACCACTATTGACCTCCTGATGTATATAAAACAATCCTCTGGGCTCGAAAAGAAGTTCAGACCTAAGCCTTATCCCAGACAGTCCTCGCACGCTCAAGGCCCATCGGGACCCAGTAGAAAAGCTGGTAAAAGAGGAAAGGAATAGGCAAGGCCCCAAGCCCCAGGGCGCTCGTTGGCATGGACAGAGAAGTCCCAGGGATGCACGGGCTGCACGAAAACCCCCGACTAACACTTAAAAGTGGGCAGGTCTACTCCGCATGCCGATCACTCTCGGCTGCCCAGGTTAACTGAACAGAGATCTATGAAAGGGGCGCGCAAAGATGAGCGCACTGCGAGTCGGTCACCTGTCCCCGTGGCCTCAGGGGTGCTGGCGGTTTCCATGACTGAGTTGGGCGGGCAGCCCTGGGGATTCAGCGGCGAGGTAACTTCTTGGGCTGCTGCTCAGTAGTGGATCCTCCCGGGTCAGAGGGCACAGGGTGAATGAAGGCTTTGGGGCGGACCCTGTCAGTATTCTAATTAGCCGCGCCCAACACCTCGGATTAGCGCCGGCTTTCCCTAGCAGTTCCACCCTTCAATCAATGGGGACTGTGAGGCCACTCCCTTTGTTAGGTTGTGCCCGGTCGGGTGCCTTGTTTTTCAAAGGAACGTCCAAGTCCCGTTCCGGTCGTCCCCTCCCCCTTCAGCAACTTAGTTCCTTTGGGGCTAAGTCCTGTTAAACTTGTTTCCTCTTCTGTCATGAAGGTGCTGGCTCAAGCTCCTCTCAGATGCCCTCCTCCTACAAAGCTTTTCACCCTCTTCTATTGCCCAACTCTGGCTCACGTTAACGTCCAAGAGTGCCTCTCAAATTGAGAAGGGGGAAAATACTAGTGACTTCCTCAGCAACAGACAATTATGTTCCACTTTAAAACAAAACAAGCCGGGCAGTGGTGGCGCACGCCTTTAATCCCAGCACTTGGGAGGCAGAGCGGAGGCAGGCGGATTTCTGAGTTCGAGGCCAGCCTGGTCTATAGAGTGAGTTCCAGGAGAATTCCAGGACAGCCAGGGCTATACAGAGAAACCCTGTCTCGAAAAACCAAATAAATAAACAAATAAGTAAAACAAAACAAAAGAAAAAAGAGGAGGAAAAACTGATTAAAAAAAAAAAAAAAACAGACTGATAATAACCTCAACTAAGTTTTCAAAAGCTCACACATTGCCTTCCTTGCAATTCTCCCAGCTCTGTCTGACCTCCTTGAGCTCCAGTTCAACTCTCAAAATGACTTTAACGCTATTTTCATGTACTACCTGTTATTAAAGTGTATACTTCTAATCCCTCACTTTCTGTGTGTGTTCCCCTATGCTCTTGCTTCCTCCTGTGTGTGTATGGTGGGGAGGAGGGATGCATTCTGGCCAGTGAACTACACCTCAAGCCCACCAGCCCATATTTTTTCGTTCATCAATTGTACTTAAGTCCTGTCTATCTAGTACCCTTTCCTTAAAGAGGAAAAGGAGATGAGAATATGGAATGGTGCCTCTGAAAATTAGTGAGGTGCATGACTTGAACTATTTCAAGAGTGGTCTCTACAACTTGCCACCGACCTGCTCAGTGAGGGGAAATCCTAATGTGGACTGTTTACTCTTTAATCTCTGGACACTCCCCATCACTGTACCCCTCAGATATCCTGCCCCCATCTCTGCAGGTTGGCAGGAAGTGAAACTCAACAGTCTGTTCAGTAGACTGGCCCTAGACCCAGCCCTGGGCCCCAGATGTGTACCCCCACCCAGAGGAAGGAGAGGCTGGGAAAACAGGCTTGTTTTTTCCTTTCCTTTGTTCATTGCGGTTTCTTTCTTTCTGACTTGTATGATGTGGTTGATTAAAGAGCCGAGCACCTGGAACTATAGGCATCAAACACCTCCTCAGTAGACGTTTCTTTGCTTTTCTTCCCCCACCCCCACTGACAACTGACTTGGGAGTATGGTGAAGCACAGATCCTGAATAAGGTACAAAGATGCTACAGTAAGACTGAGTTCCTCTTATTCCTTATTGGAAAAATCATATTCCAACCTATGGCTTTTTTTTTTTTTTAAATGTAGGAGAGTCTTTAATTTTATGCAAGGATTGATTTGAAGAGTAGTTTGGGACATATTGTTATTTAAACAGAACCTTTGTTTAGGGTGATCAAAAGCTGGGACGCTTTACAGACATCTAGCCACTTGGTTCAGTCTATGTTTTTGCTTATCCTACAGAACTAAGAAGGAAATCAGATATAAAGAGGCCTTCAAAAGTATCTGTTGAGCCTGGCGGTGGTGGCACACGCCTTTAATCCCAGCACTTGAGAGGCAGAGGCAGGTAGATTTCTGAGTTCGAGGCCAGCCTGGTCTATCTATAGAGTGAGTTCCAGGATAGAGGTTAGCCAAGGCTACACAGAGAAACCCTGTCTCAAAAAACCAAAAACCAAAAAAAAAAAAAAAAAAAACGTGTGTGTTGATAACAGGAGTGGCATACACCAGTAAACCTAGCTCCTGAGAGGTTGAGGTAGGATGGCAAGTTCAAGGCCAGTTTAGGCTACATACATACTAAAATCTTGTCTCAGGAAAAAAAAAAAAGTTTGTTGACTGTGAATACAGAGGCTATGTAGGAAGGGGAGATAAGCTTTGCTAACAGTGAAGACTACACTGTTGGAAAGAAGCATGTGGGATGGGGTATAGATGAATGGTGGAACATTCGAGAAGCATGCTCCAGGCCCTGAAGTTCATCTGCAGCATGATTGTGTCAATGATGGAGGAGGAAGAGAAAACAACAACAACAACACAACAATGAAAACAAACAATGCCACTGGGCGGTGGTGGCACACGCCTTTAATCCCAGCACTTGGGAGGCAGAGGCAGGTGGATTTCTGAGTTCGAGGCCAGCCTGGTCTACAGAGTGAGTTCCAGGACAGCTAGGGCTACACAGAGAAACCCGGTCTCGAGAAACCAAAAACAAAACAAGAATCAATGCAAACAAAACAGAAGAACAGAACAAACCTGAAAAGAATAGAGGAACAGAGACAGATCATTCTCCAACTCCTAATCGGAATCTAAAGTTTAAATTAAAACAACAACAACAACAATAATAACAGCAAACCCCATTACTCTAGACTCCACTTTTGTCTCCAAACATTTGAGAACTGCTTACTTCTCTGTTTCCACTAGAGGGCCAAGTATATTCTTTTTTTTTTTCCTCTTTGACCCTCACTGACCCAAATATATACACAAATGTCCAACAAGCAGTCTGCTCTCCCATTCCTTTCTACTCCCTGCTGTAAGAGGATACAATTCCAAGAACCCAAGGCTCCTACTTCAGAGAAGGGTAGGAGGGAGTTAGTCAGGGGTTTGGGGCGGGGCTGGGGTGCAGGATGCCTGGGTCCCCCAGTCACTACCAGTAAATCCCCAGTCCTTGGTCTCTTCTCGGTTCAGCCTCACAACAACCATGCTGCTCCAAGAGTCCTGACAGCTCCAATCACAGGTAGGAGGAACTGAAAGACTCTGCCTTCAGACGCTACCTTTGCCCAGCAACTTCTGTGCTGTCTGCCAAGGCCAGAGGGTTTACCCTAGGTGCTAGGGTTGAGTGTGGAGAAAAGGTGAACACAGCCAAACGTGCTTTATGCACCTAGACCTCCACCCTGATCTTAAGAGAAGGATATGGATTTTTTGAGAGAAAAAGCTGTGCATAGACAAGTCCGAGGCGGAGCTGAGGAACCCAGGAGGACAGCTGAACAATTATCTCAGGCAGGGTCAAGCAATGTGTAGCTATGCGGAGAAGGAAATGTACCTAGGTCTAGGGTTGTGAAGTGTAAAACTCTGGCCTTGCCCCTCTGGGTTCTCCTGAATGTGGAGTTATTTGAGTTGGGCAGGCGCGTCCAAAGTGACGATTTGGAGACTGGAGGGCCGGCCAGTTGCTGACCAATTGCTGGGTAGTTCCAATCAGCACCCTGACCCCCTACCTTGGCCTTCCAGGGAAGGGATGATGGGAGAGGCTTTGACTAATTAGAAGAGAAAAATAGAAATACAGCTGCCCCAGGCGTGGGAAGACAGAAGCGTAGGAGTGGAGAAAGTGGCACAAACCAGAGCCCTGGAGATACTCTGGAGGCCCGGAGCAGATTGTGTTGGAAACCTGGCAACAGTGGTGGTCTCGGGCGCGGCGGGAGGGCAGGCTGGGTCGGGGGCGGGCAGTGTGTCGTCAGGAGCTGGGCGGCCCCGCGGCGGCCGCGTCTTTCTAGCCCGTCCCCTCCTGCCCAGCTCTGGCTCCGACGCCCCAGCTCCGACCGTGCGCTCTCCTGGGTCAAGGTAGAGCTCCCGCGAACCCTGTGCGACTTGCATACTGTCGCACCCGGGCAGAAGGGCAGCGGAAGGGGCCGCCCCACGGGCTGGGTGAGGGCTGCGGCGTCCAGAGAAGGAAGCGTTGACAGCTGGAGCCGGCTGCTGGAAGGGTTTGCGCTGGGACGCGGGGGCTGCCGTAGCGCTGCGCAACACCGGGGTAAGCTGCGTTTCCCCCAGACCTTCCCTCCACCCTCATCTCTCTTGCTCTCTCGGCGAGCTGGGGGAAACTCAGCTCCTGGGAACTCGGAAGAAGGGTGCCTTTTGGAAACCCCACACGGTGCCACACGGGTGAAGAAGGGTTCTTCTTTGGCCTCCGATCCTTTCCACACCTGTCACGGGGAATTTTCTGAAAAGACTGGGTGGAAAGCCTCTTTTCAGCTTTAAATGAGAAATGAACCTGACTACCGAGGAAGAAAAGTAAATATTACTGGTCATCTCCACAGCCTCGGAAAATGCAAGCCCACATCCCCCAACTATGCCAACATTGTAACTTCCTCCTGTAATAGTAGTAGCTACAACACCCTCCGTACAGAAGCATAGTATGCTACCCCTTTATCCAGGCAACACAGTTATCCCTGATGTTTGTGGTGATTTAATTAATTCTAATGTTTCAGGATAAAGAAAAACAACAAAACAAAGCAAAACTCTCTGACTAGTAGCAGGGATGGGGAGGAAAAAAACGGACCCTTAACCCTGGGCAAAAGGGATGCCTGTTGTGGTTAGTCTAGCTCATTAGGCTTGGTCTAAAGTTAGGCGTGCCTGCTCTGTGAAGTTTCTGAATGCCCTAGAAGCACGCTAATTCTTGAGTAATGGTGAATTTGAAAGTGAGCGATGAAGTGAAAGGAAACGTTAAGTGTTGTGGAAACTTTACCTCTTCGATAGCTGCAGTTTTGGTAAAGTTAGATCTGGAGAAGGAGAGGCACCAAGATTTGGTGGATATACTTTGGACAGGTTGTCTAGAGTATGACTGTGATCCTGAGCCCAGGATGTTGTAGAACTCTTTCCCTCCAAGTCAATTTCTTCTGGTCTCACCCTAAGTTGGTAGAGGTGAGTCGGGAAACCAGGGGAGGGGAGGGAAGGGAAGCGTGAGTCACAGATAGCTGGGGGTAGGACTACAGACCCCACCCTTCCAGCCCTGCATCTGTCTGGACTAGCCCAGGTTATAGCCTCAGGGTTGAGATGAAGCTGGAGAACAACTTTGGACTTGTTCCAGGTCTTTAAGGTCTCAGGATCCTGTAAACTAGCTCCTTGAGGTCCAGGGGGCAGCCAACCTATACTCTCTGACAGAAGTCAGGGCACCTGAATAGATCCCTAGAAGCTCCCATGTCCAAGGTTCCAACCCACAGATGTTCCTGACTCTACAGTTTCCAGCCACCTCCTCATTTTCTCAGAGGCAAATTCACAATCCTGATGCTACTACATGTCTCTACCTGACATAAGTGCTTTTACTTTAAGGTGGAAGGTACATAACTGAGCCTTGCTACTGGTAGAAGTCACTAAAATTTGTGACTTCTTGGCTTAAAAGTATCACTTTTCCTAATATCCAAATGTGTTTCTTTTTTCATTTTGGGGGTGTGGGAGAGACAGGGTTTCACCAAAGTTTCCCATGCTGTCCTTAACCTTACTTTGTAGCCAAGACAGGCCTCAAGCTTTCCATCTGCTTGTCTGAGTCTCCTGAGTAGCCGGAATTGTCTACACTACCAGGCTTCACCAGACATAAAATTATTTTTTGTGTATTACCTTATATAATATTGGCTGATGTTTATTGAATTCTTATTCTGTATCACACACCTTACTATGTATAGTTGCTATATAAACTTACGTAAAACCCATTCTGTGACCTATTAGGTACCTACTTATGGTTAAGATTGGGCTAATGTGTATAGCTCAGTAGCTATTACACGACTGAGAAGGATTACCTGACATGCTTGAGATCTTAAGCCCCTGCATTTAACTCCCAGCTTTAAATTTTTCAATGTGGTTCAGTGAGTAAAAGGACTCATCCAAGAGCTGAGATTCCAGTTTGCACCTAATTCAAAGGTCCATTCTCGAGCAGGGTGTGGTTGCAGATGTCTGTAATCCCAGCACTTAAGAGGCTGTAACAAGAGCTACATAGTGAGGCTCTGGCTCAAAAAAAAAAAAAACAACAACAACAATAAAAGCAAAAATGTTCTCAGTTTCCATTATATATTGCCTCTCTCAGGTGTGAGAGACCTAGAGAGTCAAAGAAGGGACAGGAAGGACTTGTATCATTGTGAAGAGTGACCAGAGAGGTGTCTTGGCCTCTCTCTTTTCTTAGTTCCTTGTTTGTTTGCTCCCTCAGTCTCCATGTCCCAGAACTTTGGAATCATCTAAAAATCCCCAGCAATAGTCAGAGATGCTAATTAAGCTGTTTAGACACTATTGATCATAAGACTCTGATATATTCATTAGCTCTGTTGGGAGCAAAGGATGGGTTGTAGTCATGGATGAAGGCCAGAAAGGCAAAGTCCTTTTCTCATGTGTCATTGTCCCAAAAGACCATTTTCAAATTTTCTCAGAGAGCCTTTGGAACGTAGGTGTTATTTACTATGTGCCCTCCAAGTTATCTTGTACTTTCCTGACTGCCAAGTGGACACTCAGTGGCATCCTATGTATCCAAACTCAGACTAAATAGACCCCACCAAAAACAACCACCCAGGTTTATAGAGCCATTTGTCCAACCAATATTGAGAATTCAGTCCATGCTGAGTTCTGTTTTAGGTACTGAGGAAAGAGTAGAAAGAAGAATGATAAGGTCTTGCCTCTGTGGAACCAAGGACTTGGTCAAATAGGAACACTTATAGAAGGGATAAAAATTTTCTACTTGTGATTTGATAGGGAAATCACACTGAGATAGAACAAGAAAAGTCAACGAGGCAGGAGATTTACATGAGTTTCTATCCAACTTGGGCTAGTGAGACCCTTCCTCAATGGATGGATGAATGAATGAATGAATGAATGAATGAATAAAATTAGATCCAATACCAAGGAAATTCTCATGAAGGAGCTGGTAATTTAGGTGAGACAAGATGGCTCTGCTAGGAATAGGGGAAATGTCCTAATCAGGCAGAACAGCAAGTACCATGGTGATAGTCAGATAAAACCTTGGCATGCTTGAGAACAGGAGGGCAGCGTGTGGCAGGGAGATTGGAGCTGAGTGGAGTGAAGGCAGACACCTTGCTGTGTTCTGGGGCTGGAGCCTCACTCCCCTGCTTATCAGTTGTCTTGGGCTCTCTCTCTCAGCCCATGACTTCTTTGAGCTTCAGCTGTATCTTCCTTCTCTCTTCCTCTTCCTTTTTTATTTCTTTTATAAAGTTTTATTGTGTGTGTGTGTGTGTGTGTGTGCATGTTTGTGTCACAGAAGTATAAATAAGTGTGTTGATCAGAAAACAATTTTGTGGAGTTAGTTCGCTCTTACTTTTTTCTTTCTTCTCCTCCTCCTCTTCTTCTTCTTCCTCCTCCTCCTTCTCCTCTTCTTCTTCCTCTTCTTTTTCTTCCTCCTCCTTCTTTACAGGGTTTCTCTGTGTAACAGCCCTGGCTGTCCTAGAACTCACTCTAGACCAGGCTGGCTTTGAACTCACAGAGATCCCTTTGCTTCTGCCTTCTCCTGAGTGCTAGGATTAAAGGTGTAATCCACCACCACCCAGCTCATGTTCACTTTTTTTTTTTTAATGTTTTTTTTTTGTTGTTGTTGTTGTTTTTGTTTTTTTTCGAGACAGGGTTTCTCTGTGTAACCCTGGCTGTCCTGGTACTCACTCTGTAGACCAGGCTGGCCTTGAACTTACAGAGATCCTCCTGCCTCTGCTTCCAGAGTGCTTCCATGAAAGTTGTGCTCTACCATGTGGCGCTTAGTTGTAATTTTTGACATAGTCTCCCTGGCTTCAAACTCACCATCCTCCGGCTCTAGCTTCCTCATCGCTTCCAGGATTACAAGAATGCATCACTACACGGGCTGACATGAGGTGTTTTTAAAAATGTTTGAAACAGGATCTCAAGGTATTCTACATTAACCTTGAATTTGCTAAGTAGCCATGGAAATCCTTGCGTTCCCCCCAGCTCCTCCCATACCTTTCCAGTGCTGGAATTACAGGTGTGGGCCACCAGAAGTTTTGTTTTGTTTTTTTGTTTGTTTGTTTTGTTTTTCCGGAGAGAGAAAGAGAGAGAGAGAAGGGTAGTTTTAGATAGACGTGCTCTCATGAAGTAGGACAGTCTAGCCTTGAACTCATGATCCTGCCTCATCTCCCTGAGAACTTACATCCCCACTGGTGAAGCAATACGCTGCTTCTCTGTTTGTTTGAACGTTTAATTCTTTTGTGTTATTTCTTAAAATTTTTTTCATTTAAAATTTAGTTGTATTAATACAGAAATAGTTGCTGTTTCTTTTTTTTTTTTTTTTTAAGATTTATTTATTTATTTATTTATTTATTTTATTTGAGTACACTGTCTCTTTAGACACACCAGAAGAGGGCACCGGATTCCGTTACAGATGGTTGTGAGCCATCATGTGGTTGCTGGGAATTGAACTCAGGACCTCTGGAAGAGTAACCATTGCTCTTAACCGCTGAGCCATCTCTCCAGCCCATAGTTGCCGTTTCTTGTAGGCTTCCTTTATGACAGGCATAATTTGAGGTATTTTTAATATATTTAACTTTCCAACTGTGAAAGGCAGGTACCATTCTCCCTGTTTTCCCGGTGTAATTATTCCAAACCACAGGCCCATCACAGCCAAGAGTGGAATCCAGTTAGGTCTGAGCAGTCTACCTCCTCAGCAGACTTGTACTATTCATTTCTGTAAAATATGTAATTACTGTTGTTGCTGTTATTAAATAACTATGGTGGGTTAGGCTGTAGCTCAATTGTAGAACGTTTGCCTCGGAGACCCAGGGCTCTGGATACAATAGCTTATCCGGGCTGAACCACTTTGATATAGCCAGGTCTACACAGCTAGTTCTCAGACAGCCAGGGCCACATAGTGGGGAGACCTTTGCAAACAAACAAAATAACATCATCAGAAAAACGTCACCCTTTTTATTATTCAGTCCTTAAGGCAGGTATTAGTTAGCACCATGTAATTATACCTGTTTGATTCCTGGGTCCCGTACCAAAAGGTGGGGCTCCATAAACGCTGGTAACCCAGCATGGTAAAAGATCATAGCTGTGCCTGCAGCAAGCAGCTCAGCAGTCCTGTACCCAAGAAACTGGAGCCTTCCTTTCCAACCTCCTCCCACTAGCCAAGTCCCCGCCCGTCCCTAGAAAGCCCCAAGCCCCGGGATATGAACCGGGCTAGGTAGGATCCCACCGTTCTGAGTCACGTGTCCGAAGCGCTAGAGGTCGTTGCAGGGGTGTGGCTCGGGGGAGTGGTGGCTGGAGGAGGAGCAAGATGGGGTCCTGCCTTATGAGGTGTGCTGAGGTAGTAAGAATCTTAGGAGGACAGGAGATGGGGAGGGACCACAGAGCCTGAAGTTGGGGGGGGGGGGGAGAAAAAAGGCCAGGCGCATCCTGGGAAGTTGGGGTGGGGTTGGGGGGGGCAGTGAGGATGGTGTGGTGATAGTGGTCAGATGAATCAAGACAGATGGGAGAAGTCCCAGTGGAAGAAAGACACAGAAATGAAAGAAAATGTCAGAGATGAGTCAGAGAAAGAGAGACAGGACAGGCTTTGTAGGGGAGAGTTAGAAGCAGACACGGGGTGGGGTGGGGTGGGGGTGGGGGGGAAGAGAGGGATACAGGGAAAAGAAGCACACGATGCAGACAACTGGCCATTCTCCAGTTCTCTGGTCTTTCCCTAGGTTTACCCTCTGAAAAACAAACACAAGAAGCTGTACTACCAGGCTGTCTCTGTGATCAGCTTCAGGAAGAGAAGAAAGATGGCCAAAGAGAAAGGCCTCATCAGCCCAGAAGACTTTGCTCAGCTGCAAAAGTACATAGAATGTGAGTCTCTCTCCAGACCCTTCAGTTCTGGAGACTTCATTCTCATGACACTTCACGCCAGTGTCCCAGCCATCTGGAGCTGGTCTCCATACACAGCCCACCATGCCTGAGGCCCGCCTCTCTATCCACCTTCCCTCCGGACTGCTTGCTCCAGGCCTCAAAGGGGTTATTCCTGTGGAGGAGCTGACATGTTCTCGCCTTCTTGCAATGACTCCTTTCATTCAACCCTTTTTGACCTATGGGTGTCCAAGTGGAACTCTGTCTAGCAGAGGGCCAGGCTATCCTTGTGTTCTTGTCTTACTCAGACTCCACCAAGAGGGTCAGTGATGTGCTGAAGGTCTTTGATGATGGTGAGATGAACAGATATTGCCAAGGAGATGTAAGTGCGCCTAGCCTGCTTTCCTCGACTACCTCTTCACTGGGATCCCCAACTTCCAGGAATTTTTGTGGGCCCGCTTCTTGCTTTCTCCTCTCTAAATATCCTGTTGTTGGTTGTTACTGCAGCTATTGCTTTAGAACAAAACAAGAGATACTAGTAACTCAGGAGATGGCCTAAGAAACCATATTCTGCCTCTCATGCTTATCAGAACTCTGCATCCATTGTCTACCCCCATTCCTCAGTCCGCAGCTTTTCCATCCTGCAGACTCCCCAAATTAACACTCACCTTTATCACAGGCCATTGGGTACCTGGGATTTGAACAATTCATGAAAATGTATCTGGAAGTGGAGGAGGTTCCCCATCACCTATGCTGGGCTCTGTTTTGGTCCTTCCACACTAGTCAAGGCGTGGCTACGGAGACTGAGTCAAAAGGTATGATTGATCAGGTAGGGCTGCTTGGGCCTATGGGGGGTGGGGGGAATGTCATAGTAGTTTAAATTTGGGGATGAGGGTTGAAACTGTCATATATTGTGGGCAGGTTAAGAGAGAAGGAAGTAGAGGTGTGGTCTCATTGAGCTAGGGGCTAGTAAAAAGAAAGATAAAGGGAGAGCTAAGAAAAGCAGAAGAAGAAAGAGCCAAAGTAGATCTGACCCTGGATCTGCCATGTTTTCATCTTGTAGCCAATGTGATCTGTCTCAGTGATGTCTACTGCTACTTCACCCTCCTGGAAGGTGGCCGACCAGAAGACAAACTAGAGTGTGAGTTTGCCATTCTGAGCAGGAACAAAAAAGGGGAGGGTGTGTGGAAAGGGGAAGCGGGGAGGGAAGTATTCCCTAGCCCCCCTTTCCGTATTCCTTTGGGATTTTTAAAGGCAACAAGATGAGACCCGAGAATGGGCCTGTTTCCTCTGTTCTCCTGAACTGCCTACAGCTAATGCTACCCACCACAGTCGCTTCAGTTCCTATGTTTATAACTATCTCCAT
The DNA here is from genome assembly GCA_021653895.1 of Mastomys natalensis. Classification (NCBI taxonomy): domain Eukaryota; kingdom Metazoa; phylum Chordata; class Mammalia; order Rodentia; family Muridae; genus Mastomys; species Mastomys natalensis. The sequence goes on along the minus strand of JAJTUV010001656.1, from coordinate 406,107 downwards.
GTAGGTGGCCTTGGGTGCTCATGGTGCATAGAAGTGTGTGTTGCCTCCGTTGTACTTACCAAAGCCTGCATGTGTGGCTGTTTTCCCTTCCTTTTTGTTTCATTTGTATGTGACAGGGTCTCACAATGTGTAACCCATCCTGGTCTCAAATTGTCTATCCTCTTGCCTCAGCTTCCTGAGTCCTGGGATTATAGGTGCATACCCTGTGCCTCCCTTCTTTCTGATCTGTTCTGTCAATTCTATTCCTAACTTCAAGTTCCTTCCTTATCTTTTTATTTTTCTTGTTTTCTGAATTCTTGGGGGTTTTCGTTTGGGTTTTTGTTTTGGTTGTGTTGTGTTTAATATTTTTTTTGAGACAGGGTCTCACTATGAATCCCTGACCAGCCTGGAACCCCCTATGTAGAGCAGCATGGCCTTGAACTCATAGAACTCTGCCTGCCTCTGCCTTCCAAGTGCTGGGATTACAGGCCCACCATGCCTGGCCTTTAGGATGAGTTCTTTGGATCTCTCTCATAAACTGACCCAGTTCCTCAAACACTTCACAGTCACCTTCAAGCTGTACGACATGGACAGAAATGGGATCCTGGATAGCACGGTGAGCCGTGGGACATGTGTGCTGGACAAGGGAGTCTGTCTATCTGCCTGTGCTCTTACACCTGGACTTTTCCAGGGTCTCCAGAAACAGAGAAAAGGTTGGGATATAGCTTCAGTGGCACAGTGCTTGTATAGCATACATAAAACCTCGGGTTCATCCCTAACAGTACCCTCTCCCCAGCATTTGAAGGAAAAAAAAAAAAAAAAAGGAACGGGAGACAGTGGTGTCGAGAAGATACTTAGTCCCCTAGGGCTAACTATAGAAGCAGTTCCCAAGAACTTGGACTCTAAAATAGAGAAGCTAGGAGATACGACGCCTACAAATACTTCCTTGTCAGAGGTACCTAAGAACTAGAGGTGAATCTGAAAGTGGAATCCAGGAACCCTGATTTCTAGAGGACGTTTGTGTCATGGCCATAGTAAGTCGCTTTGGCTTTGTGGTGATAGTAAGTGGCTAGCTATGGCTTTTACCCTCTTTCCTCCAGGAAGTAGAAAAAATAATTCTTCAGATGATGCGAGTGGCCGAGTATCTAGACTGGGATGTGTCTGAGCTGAGACCGGTGAGGCTGTCTGTTGTTTTCCTTATTGCACCTCCTCCCCATGGTCCTGTATCTACCTTACCCCATCTCCCGTGGGTACCTGGCCCCTCTGCGTGGTGTCCTAAAAGACAGTGGAGAGAGTCTGGGGCCACTCCCAGCAAAAGGCCTTTCCTCCCGTCCAATCAGATACTTCAGGAGATGATGAAAGACATGGACCAGGATGGCAGCGGCTCTGTGTCCCTAGCCGAATGGGTCCGGGCTGGGGCTACCACTGTGCCACTGCTTGTGCTTCTGGGGATGGACATGGTGAGTGGAAAAGGTTGGTAAGGGTGGGTTAAGCGCCATCTTGGGATATGCTCACCAGAGAACCAGAGATTAGCTTTCTAAGAAGCTGGCATCCTCTGTGACCTCCTAGACTATGAAAGATGATGGCAACCATATATGGAGACCCAAGAGATTCACCAGACCGTCTACTGCAACCTGTGTGAGCTGAGCATTGGCCTTGGCAAACAGGGCCTGAGCTGTAACCGTGAGTTACACCTGGAATGTGGGAGCGGGAAGCTTAGCAGTTAGTGGGGACGTGATGTTACAAACAGAGAGAAACAAGGATTTGAATTTGGGGCTCTGCCACTCACTCTCTATGATCCTGGGAAAGTAACATAACTTTCTGTTAATTATTATTATTGTATGCTGTGCTGAGTTTTAAACCCAAGCCTATATATGTCTTTTTTTTTTTTTCAAAATAATCTTTATTATTAAAAACAAAAACTTGTAGGGCTGGAGAGCTGGAGAGATGTCTCAGTGGTTAAGAGCACCAACTGCTCTTCCAGAGGTCCTGAGTTCAATTCCCAGCAACCACATGATGGCTCACAACCATCTGTAATGGGATCTGATGCCCTCTTCTGGTGTGTCTGAAGGCAGCTATAGTGTATTCATATAGATGAAATAAATAAATATATCTTTTTAAAAAAAAAAAAAACTTGTAAATAAAAAGACGATATCTCACACTGTAGCTCTGGCTGCCCTGGAACTATATGGCCCAAACTGACCTCAAAACTTCCAACAGTCTTTTTTCCTCAGTAGGGGCAATGCCAGCTGCTGTTGCTACTGCTTCCTTCTCCTCCTCTTTTTCTTCCTCTCCTTCCTTTTTTTTTTTTTTTTTTTTTTTTGGTTTTCGAGACAGGGTTTCTCTGTGTAGCCCTGGCTGTCCTGGAACTCACTCTGTAGACCAGGCTGGCCTCGAACTCAGAAATCCACCTGCCTCTGCCTCCCAAGTGCTGGGATTAAAGGCGTGCGCCACCACTGCCCGGCTCTTCCTCTTCTTCCTTCTCCTCTTCCTTCCTTCTCCTCCTTCTTCTTTTTGTTTTTGAGACAGGGTCTCTCTTTGTAGTCCTGGCATTTGCTATGTAGACCAGGCTGGCCTCAAACTCACAGATACCCCCCACCGCCCCCACCTCTGCCTCCGGAGTGCTGGGACTAAAGGTGTGAGCCACCACACCCAGCTTGCCTCAGCCTCTTGAATGTTGCATTAAAGGAGTGAGTCATTATGCCCAGTTTCATGTTTTTCTTTAACCTTTAGTTTCCTTGACTGAAAAAGAAGATAACTGTGGACAGTAAATATGTTGATACTATTATTGCCAGCACATGCCTGCAATAACATCATTCCTCAGCTACAGATAGGAGGATCTGGAGTTCAGGGCCAGCCTCAGTTACAGAGGAAGTTAAATGCAGCCTGGACTACATAAGACTCTGTCTCAAAACAAACAACAGGGCTGTGAGATGATTCAGTGGGTAAAGGCACTTACTGCCAAACATGACTTTCTGAGTTTGATTCCCTACAACCCACAATAAAAGGAGAGAACTGACCAGAGAGTCGTCCTCTGATCTCTCCACGTACATTGTGGCATGTGCCTACCCATACACATAAACGCATGCAATTAGTTAATTAAAAGGAGGCATTATTTGATGTATTTTTCAATACATCAAAGATTTGATTATTGAGAGACAAGGTTTGTGTAGCTTTGGCTAGCCTGGGCTGGATATGTAGACCAGGCTTGTCTCAGGCTCCCAGAGATCTTCCAGCTCAGTTCCAAACCTAGCACGGGGACACTGTGGAGACAGTCAGGAGGTGGCATTGCATTATTAGGAGAGTGAGGTGAGGTTTGCCCTTGCAAACTTCTCTACCACAATCTGGCAGCAAGGGTTTGCGTGTCTTGTTCCAGTGAGTGATCCTTCCTCACTCCCAAGAAAGTAGAAGAGGGGGAAAGGCCACAACTAAGGCTCTGACCTTCTTCCCTCTCCCCAGTCTGTAAGTACATTGTTCATGACCACTGTGCCATGAAGGCCCAGCCTTGTGAAGTCAGCACCTATGCCAAGTCTCGGAAAGACATTGGTGTGAGTGACCCCATGCCTGCTCATTCCCACACTGCTAACCCCATCCTGGCCCTGCTCCCCAGCCCTTCTGCCCTGGTTGT